>CANXYI011512134.1:0-10733 GCA_948208565.1 Hura crepitans
TATTGCTCCTTATAGAATGGCACTTATTGAGTTAAAAGAACTAAAGGTACAGTTGTAAGAATTGTTAAATAAAGGTTTTATCTGACCTAGTGTATCGCCTTGGGGAGCACCTATGCTATTTGTAAAGAAAAAAGGTGGGTCACTTAGGTTATCCATTAGTTATAGGCAACTGAACAGAATGACTGTGAAGAATAAATATCCATTGCCCAGGATAGATGACTTCTTTTATCAGTTAAGAGGGGCAAGTGTATTTTCTAAGATTGATTTGAGATTTGGATTTTGTCAGCTGAGGATTAAGGAAGCTAACATTCCTAAAACTACCTTCTGAACTCTATATGGGTATTATGAATTTTTGGTGATGCCATTTAGGCTCACCAATGCCCTAGCAGCTTTCATGGATCTCATGAATAGACTTTTCCAACCTTATCTAGATCAGTTCATGGTAGTGTTCATAGATGACATCTTGGTGTACTCTAGAAGTAAGAAAGAGAATGAACAACATCTTTAGGTTGTGTTACAAACCTTAAGAGAGAGATAATTATTTGCCAAGCTCAGTAAGTGTAAGTTTTGGCTAACAGAAGTTGCTTTTTTAGGTCACATAGTTTTAGCAGCGGGAATTAGAGTTGATCCCAGTAAAATGAAAGTGGTGTTAGAATGGGAACCACCTAGGAATGTAATAGAGGTGAGAAGTTTTTTGGGGTTAGATGGGTACTATAGGAGATTTGTAAAAGGATTCTCCACCATTGCCAATCATTTGACTAAATTATTAGAAAGAATGTGAGATTTGAGAGGAATGATAAGTGTCAAGCCAGTTTTGAGCAACTAAAAAAGATGCTGATAGAGGCTCCTATCCTGATTCAACCAGAATAGGGTAAAGACTTTATTGTATATAATGATGCTTCACTAAATGGCTTAGGTTGTGTATTGATACAAGAGGGAAAGGTAGTGGCTTATGCTTCAAGATAGTTAAAGCCACATGAAAGGAATTACCCTACCTTTTACTTAGAACTAGCTGCCATTATGTTTGCTTTGAACATCTAGAGTCATTATATGTATAGAGAGAAATGCTACATCTATATAAAACATAAAAGCTTGAAATATCTTCTTACACAGAAGAAACTAAACTTGATATAGAGAAGATGGTTGGAACTAATCAAAGATTATGATTGCTTGATTGATTACCACCCAGGGAAAGCTAATGTTATGGCAGATGCTTTGAGTAGGAAGTTTATGATGGCTTTGAAAGCTATAAATGTCAAGTTGTAGTATACTTCAAAAAATGTTGTGTTAGCTAAGTTACAGGTGAAGCCAGACTTTAGACAACAAAGTAAAGAAAGTCAGATGAAAGATGGCCAGCTGGTGTAGATGGCAAGCAAAGTTAAAGAAGGGATAGGTACGTATATTTTTAGAATAGGTTATGTGTACCTAGTACAGATGACCTGAGGTTATAGATTCTCAGGAAATCACATGTGGCTCCTTATTCCATGCATCTTGGGACCATAAAGATATATCTAGACTTGAAGTCCCATTATTGGTGGCTTGGTATGAAAATTGAGGTGGCAAAGTATGTTGCTAAGTGTTTGACATGCTAGCAAGTGAAAGCTAGGCATTAGGTTCCTTTAGGATTGCTGTATCCTACCACAATAACAAAGTGGAAATGGGAGAAAGTAACCATGGACTTTGTGACAAGCTTACCTTTGACTAAAGGTAAATATGATGCTACATGGGTAATAGTGGATAGATTGACTAAGATAACCCATTTTATCCCTATCAAAATGGATTACTCCTTAGAAAATTGGCTATATTGTATATGGATAAGATAATCAGATTACATGGTGTGCTAGTGACTATCATTTCTGACAGAGATCCTTTTTTCACTTTCAGGTTTTAGAAGAAGTTGCAGGAAGCTTTAGGGACTAGACTGGCCTATAGCATAGCCTTTTATGACGGACAGTTAGAAAAGGTGATACAAATACTTAAAGATATGTTACAGGGATATGCTATTGAGCTTAAGGGTAACTGAGACCAATATTTGTCTTTGGTAGAGTTTGGCTATAATAACAGTTACCAGGCTAGCATGGGGACGTTCCCTTATGAAGCATTATATAGGTGATGATGCAAGACTCTCTTATGTTGGAGTGAAGTTGGAGAGAGGAAAATTTCCAGTATGGATTTGATTAGTGATGCTGAAGAAAAAGTGAAGTTAGTCAAGGAAAGGCTGAAGGCAGCAGTGGATAGACAAAAATCATATACTAATCTAAAGCAAAGGGATATTGAGTATACCATTAGGGAAAAAGTGTTCCTAAAGGTTTCCCTATAGAGGAAGGTGTTGAGGTTCGGGAAAAGGGAAAATTAAGTCCCAAGTTTTATAGAACCCTATGAGATCATAGAAATGGTCATACCTCTAGCATACAGGTTGGCACTACCACCTGAGTTATAGCAGATAAATGATGTTTTTCATGTTTTTATACTCAAGAGGTGTAGGTCGGATCCAACACGTGATTCTAATGTTAGATATTGAGGTACAACTAGATCTGAGTTATAAGGAGGAACCGGTGTAGATTATGGCACGTGAAATGAAGTAATTGAGGATAAGTCCATACCACTAGTTAAAGTGCTATGGAGGTACCATAACACTGAAGAAGCTACTTGGGAGCTAGAAGAGCAAATGAAAGCTTAGTACACTCAACTATTTGCTTTAGGTAATTTTGGGGATGAAATTTTCTTAAGAGGGGAAGAAATGTAATGTCCGTATTCTGAGACTCCATAAATAGTGCCATTAGGTTCGGGAGGTGTGCTCGAGGTGTCGGGTCACTTGCATGAAAACCGAGGTAGTGACACTAGTCATGAAACTTTGAGGGGGCTTTAATTTGTTGAAAAATGCAAAATTTAAAAATTTAGTAGAACCAATAATTCAATTTGGATTGCAAGGAACCCTTCGAGGCAATAAAAAATTTTCAGGGTGAGAATAACCTGAGATATGCCCGAATGGACCTTGAAGCTTCAAAATTCCACTAAGTTCATTAGTGAAAGAATTTTTGAATTCCGAGGTCGTTTGCAAATTCTCCTAATTTTTTAGGTTGGCGCACAAATCAAGGTAGCTTAAAAATTGCCCTTTCAATGGAATTTGGCCATAAAAATTTATGAGCACATAGAGGGGATTGAAATATGAATTTTAAAACAAATAGAGTAATTTTTTGAGGTCCATGTGAATTTTGGTGAATTTTCAAAGTTTGCTAAAAAAATGAGAGATTTTGGGATGGTTCGGGTGGTAGTGGGGCCCACCCATACCATACCAGCTAACCCAAGGGCCATGCCACATGTCAACCAAGGGTGACAAGTTGACAATTCCAATTAAAACAAAAGTAAAATTTTTTTCTTCTTCTTGCCTAGAACCAACACTAGTTCTGCCTTTAAAGACCATTTCTAGCACTTTCTTCAATTCAATTTTGCAACTTCTTATGTCTAAATTTATTTTAGGGTGTTAAAGACTTAAGGGAAGAAGAAACACTAGAAAAGGACCTTTTAATAATTAATTAAAATTCTTCAAAGTTTGTTGGTTAGAGGTAGTCTAACAAGGGTACGTTAGGTGAGTTTCTTGCATTTTCCTTGACTTCCTTTGTGATTTCTTGGCTGGAAATGGCACTTTGTAGTGCTTAACATCTAAGAGGGTGTGTGTGTGCATTGTGCTTGAGGGGATTTGTGATAAGGAAAGGCTAAAAGAAGGATGGAGAAGTCACCGTGAAGGGCTAGATAGATTGTGGATTTGGAGGGTTCAAGTGTTCTTTCTAGCAAGTGAATTCCATTATCTCCTTCATGCCATGTAAATGTTGATGGGTTGTACTTGAAAAGTGACTATGAAGATGCTAAGAAATTAAGCCAAATTAAATGTTGAATGTATGCTAGTATGTTGAAACTTTACCTAGCCAAAAGCTAAAGGGTGTGTATGTGTAGGTGTATGTAGCTTGACACAAGATTTAGTGTTATGTATAATTAAGTCAACATAAATGGCATATAAATTGGCTATAAAAGGTAAGGAGATTATGTGGTTGGTGTGTGCTTTAGTGTTGGTTGAGAGGTTGCCTAAAATTTGGCTAAGTGTATGACATGTAGGATTGATAATTTGCTCAGATTGTAGCTTAGTTTGAAGCAATGGTAGACTGTTATATAGGACTGCTTGTTAAATTCTTGTGTGTGCAAGTACTAACTATGGCCAAGGCCTATACTAAGGGCATACTAGCTGTATTGGCTTAGTAATAAAGTTGTATATAAGTAATTATGCTTATAATGTGCTAGAAAGCTTGTATATTTGATTAAAACCAAGTAAGTATGTATTTAAAGCCTTTAGAAGGGGTAGGCCGAGAGCTATAAATGGGAAAGATGGCCTAAAGTCTTAATAATGTGTGGGTAATTTATATGTATGGTAAAGTATGATAATATGGATATGTTTTGAGTACAATTGGCTTAGCTTAATATAGATGAATGCATGTGATTAAAATGGTTAGAAAATGGACTTAAATGGATGTTTAATTCTTGAATAAAAGTTTAAGTTGAATAGCCCAAAAAGGGACTTAAAGTAGACATAAATGTTATAAGTGAAATGGACATTAAAATGTTCCTTTAGGGCTATATTATGGGACTGAGTATTATGGCTATGATGTCTATGCTTTGGCCTTAGGAATTGGCCTAGTGATTGTATGGCTTAAGGCCTATGAACACTGTGAACATAATGATGAAAACTGCACTAAAAAATATTAAGAAATGAACCTAGAATTAGCTATTGAAACTTGATGAAATGACCTATAACTATCCAGTCTGAACACTACCTGAATCTAAAATATTATTGGATAGTAAATGATAAGTACATGAGAAATAAGTATAAAGTAAAATGAAGTATAATATACCTTAAATATTGGCATCTATGGAACTAAAAATAAATGTCGAAATTTTACCCTGTATTTCCTAATTATGGCTATACCAGATCGGGTTAAAAATGAACTGTAAAATAAAATTCATAACTAACTATTTTTCTCTTCTAAATATTATAAGAAGTTAAATTGTAAAGGAATGAACATAAATTGAGCTACATGGCCCACTAGTTAAACACCCACTAGATGGTTTGATCGGTCAACTTAGGGACTTTTGCAGCTGCTATCTCATTTAATTCCTAGATAGGGCTGGTACAGTGGCTTAGGTTTAAATAAAACCACTGTACTAGTTAGATAGTCAGATTCGACTGTGACATTCACTTAATTTATATCTTGCTTGCCATTGTAAGGATGTATGTCCTAAAGGACCATTACACTAGTAAGACAAATAGACTAGTCTGCTACACAGACTAATTTGTGACATCTTTATTCTTTAAATAGTACTAATACAGCTGCAGATCATTGTACTAGCTAGTTAAATAGGCCAGTCTACTGGGTAGACTAGACATCATCCTTCGCACCTTAGGTGCCAAAATGTAACCAAGCCGGTGCAACAGTACAGGTCCAGAATTGGGACCACTGCACTAGTTTATATTTTTCTCTAAATCCAGTGTCTATCAAAGTTTTTTCCTAAGATGGGTGAGCTAAAGTAATTAAATAAAAATTAATAAATATACCTATAGCTATAAATTATGACATAAGGGTATTTTGGTATTTTTTTCACTAATATTAATAAATGGCTTAAATTGTAAGGAATAGGCATGTAATGAATAATAATGGTTTTAAGGCATAATTTATATGAATCATAGTGAGTACATTGAATAATTCTCAGATAGAACCTTTTAGGGCTAAAATGGTAATTTTTGCCTATTAAAGCTTTAATTTGAACCTAGAACATGGAAGCAGAAGTAAATAGGAATGTGATGTATGGATATAATTACTAGATGTGATTTTAATGCTTGAATTCACCATTAAGTATTTTATACTTAGCATACCTCTTTTAGTGTGCAAGTACCAAGAATAATGATGTCGCCTCATAAAATGTGTGGGGAGTTCAGAGGACAAGTTTGAGAAGGTTGATAATGTATATTGTATAGTTTTGCACTTTATGTACTTAGGTGTGGTAAAGTGAGTATGATGTATATAAAGAGACATAGGATTGTAAAAATGTATGTATATACAACTAGACTTTATGTTCATAATCAGTGTAAATTCTTGTCTATTTGTATGTTGGATATATGTGATATTTGAGCTAGAGGCTCTGTGTGCATTATTGTTATTGCTTGAGGCTTGAATTTTTTTGTGTGATAGTTGATAATGATAGGATGATATTTGGGGGACCAAAAGGGTAGGTCTAGGAGATATGTTAAATGTTATAGAAGTGTTTACAGGTTATAAAGAATTTTTGGGATAGTGACCGAACAGCCGTTATGCTGTTAGATTCCTAAGAAATACCTGAAGGTGATTAAATATCCATCCCAAAATAACCTGACATCATGAAATAAACCTAAATAAAATATAGTAACATACTAATCTATATTAGGGGTCAGATAATGATGTATGGAGTAGTAAGGGAAATAGTTAAATGTGTTTAGGTGAGAGTAGTACTAAGATAAGTGACCTGGTGGGAAGGGCACCACTTATTGGGTTTCTCAAGGAATCCAATAGGGAGTGTTATAGGTATCCTTAGCATTGCGATGAAGCATAAAAAAGTCTTTCTCATTTTCTCCCAAAAATTTCTGCTCTTGTTTAAAGTCCATGAATTGTTATCTTTTGTCATCCAAATAATCCTCAGGTATGTACTTCTTATAAAATTCCTCTAAGAAGAAATCTCATGTTAATTGAACCTCTGTCTTATAATAAATCAAATCCTCCCATTATTTTAAAGCCTTATCTTGCAGTAGGGAGGTGGCACAAATTACTTTTTCTACTGGTGTACACCATATTTGTTTATAATCTTTTCAATGCAATCCAACCAATACTTAGTTGTCTCTAGTTTTACCTCTCCTTACCCTTTAAAATCTTCAGCTCCTATTCTCTTCACTCTCTTTAAGTAAGTCTTGTAAAGAGACAATGGTAATTTTTGCTATTGTAGAGCTAATAGAGATGGAGCAGTAGCTGTAACCTGTCTCAGTAAATATTACATCTCTGGTACATAAGCTGGTAGACCCTGAGCTCCTGGTGATGCTTGTCTAGTGGCATTCCTAAACATAGAAGCCTAACCTTCCTCTTATTCCCATAGTGCACTCATCTTAACTATAGGTAAAAGAATACTTGATAAGCCTTAATATCATTAAATTATGTTATGTATAGACTTAAGCTATATAACACTCTTATACTGACTAGAAACACCTAAACCTAAGCTCTAATACCAACAAATGTGACACTCTTTACCCGGTCTGGTCACCAACTAGTCACCTGACATGACTAAGGGGTGCAACACATTAAATGCTATCTGTACCTATATCATATAACTCTTTAAAATTTATTATAAATATATTTTTCTTTTTAAAACAAATATAAGATCATGATATATAACATTTTTTTTACTTGTTTAAAAACTTCTTATCATTATATTACAAGTCTAAAACTTTTGAATCCTCATGCCAAAATTTTGCTAGCATAATGGCTATACTAGGCACTATCCAAAAATTTTTAAACCTATGAAAAATACTTCTATAATCATTTACATATGTCCTCACTACTCCGTGATCCATCTAATCACTCCAATACATCAAATTCAGCAACACAGTCTCAACCTCAGGAAGAGACATCAAGCATGCATAACTTAATTTAAAAAGTATTTAGATTTATAATTATAGACCCATTTACAAAGACTATAACTAATTACATACTTTTTCTTCGGCCTAAAACTATATAAAATTGACAAAAGAGTAAGACCTCTTATAGTCTATAAATTACATAAATCTAATAAGTCTTCATAATTTACCAAAAATCAAGCCTTCTCTTTGTTTATGTGGATATCCCAAGGCATGGCTTAATTATTCTTTTTACTTGTGCATCGCAAACAAAATGATACACTAAGTGTATTGCTTAGTGATGTAATCAAAATAATTGTTTCAAATAATTATATAAACATATTCTTATTCTATCTACAATATATGTCAACATCATTCCCCATTACATGTAAATATTTTATACAATAATATTTTACGTTATAAGTGTGTACATGCCAATTAATTTAAAATGATACATATTTAATCAAATAAAATCAAATCAACATTTATTATAAATTACTCATTTCATACATCACTTATAAATGGCCAACACATTTTATGACTCATGCAATCTCATAATATATCAATTATATCATAATTAACTATATTCTCACTGCATAGTTTAGTCATACCATTAAATTTATGAAATTAATAAAATATTACATTTCCCAAAATTGCATGCTTATGACTATTTTTACTCTGTCCATATTTATGAGAATAACACACCTATGGATATCGGGATTATTTAATGTAATGGTCCACATTTTAGACTTGAATGGCTACTGCACCAGCATAGACCCATCTAGTGGCTATGAAGGACCTAAACAATAGCTGCATAAGCATGGAAATTCTAATACTATCATATGTAGGTCAAGATCAAACTATAAGTGGACCTACAACCAAAATCGACATCGAAGTGTCAAGCAGCTGCTATCTATCCTTAGTTGACTAGTCAACCTATTCATTTCTAGGTTGTTACTCATACGAGTGATTTTTACTTTTATCATTTTCTCTATCATGGTTTAATTTCATTTACTCATTTAAATGTCGACAATCAATGCCTTTTTATAACTCAAAAATACTATATTGTTTTCCCTTTTCATATGTGATTAAGCATAATTCCATATAGCTTAATAAATCACATATTTCATAGCATCCTTACATACATACTTTACATCAGAATATTTATTTAAAGAAATTTGACCATTTTGGCCATATATATGTGTGTATGTGTGTATACACACACACACACATACATACACACACACTAACATTTCAAACTTATTACAAATCACAAATTTCATTATTTTAACCAAGCTATAATCTTTCTCAATTTATTAAACTCATTCTACCATTTTTAATATAAGCATTCAATTTATATTTTTTTATTCCATTCCTTTTTATTTCTACTCTTCATAACAACAATTGTATATTAATCATGTAACTTATGTAATACATAAGTACATGCATTTCTTGCACATAGGATGTAATTACCACTTAATCACCTATACATGAAATTACTAAACCTATTACAACATATCATTTTTTTTCTCAAAAACATAAACCTTTATAGATCATCATACATGCTCAATTGTATACATTTTATGCCCTAATCATAATTCAAATATCAATTACACCTAAATAGCCTAATTCAATCACTTTAACACATTCAAGGCCATTTGACCACACATGCATATACACTATAATTATTTTTTCTTTCATCATTCTTCATAGGTACACAATTTATCACTTTATAAAATCACTATACATAATTAATTTTCTCCATTTTTCTAACAATTATTCACTTTTACTAACATATACATAATTGCGTATATTATAAATAATTGATGACATGCCTTAGCTACACTAATTGGATTGATTACACATACCTAGCAAACTCAAAATACCTTATAAAGATCATTTAAATCTTCACCTTGCTCTTTTCACATCCCTGCTTTGTTTCGGCAACTGCCCATTACAGTTTTGATTTCTAGAAAAATCATAAAAATTCATATAATACCCAAAAAATTTAAAAAAAAATCATTTTCTGACTCTTAGGTACCTACTTAATAAGGGAAAACATTAGAATTTCAAAAATCTTACCTGTTTAAAAAGTGGGCACTATCCCCTCAACCTAAAAACATGAAAAATCATCTGTTTTTCTCTGTGAAACCACCTAATATAGCATCTAGGACCCTTAAATACTTGAAGCTTTTTATTGGATGTTGAATTTTGGCATAGATTTGGAAGAAAGAAGGAAGAAAAATGGGAAATTTCTCAAAGGAGAGCTATTGGGTTTTTGTAGGAAATGAGGAAGGAAGATTTGTGTAACTATGACCAAATAGTCAAAGTTAATAAGGTATTTATAGGTAGAAAATAAATAATTTTTAATTCCTTCAAAAATTCATTTCTTCCCTATTTTAAGCCTTTTTTCTGTCATTCCACTTCTAGAAATTAGATAAATCAAGTCTTTAATTGTTGTAAAAATTAGGGCTTAAAAATCAATAGAAACCAAATTAAAATGTCAATTTTAAGCTTCCCGAAATTTAAAAAAATACTTCCCAACATCAAAAAATTTTGATTCTAGTGCCATTAGACTAATTGGAATTTTTAGTATCAGGTTGTAGAGTTTTTAGAATTTTTTTAGCAACTTTGAAAATTATTTTTAGTTCAGCTTTGCGTTAGTCATTATTTATAAGACACTACCTAAAAATTTTTCTTAGCATTTTTAACCAATCAAATTATCTTTGATTAATTTCAAACTTTATCCAAAATTATTTTATGACTAGTACTTTCATCCAGTAGCTTCAGTATACCCCAAACCTTAAAAGTACTATTCATTTTGAGAAGTGCTATTCATAAAATCGATAAATTTTTAGGTTGTTACATGTGTGCATGCACACTAAGATGCATATACATAGTTATTACGCGTGTTCTTCATGCATTAGATTACATTTTGTACATGTATATGAATATATATGTAGCATGGAGCATTTGTTCTTTAGATCTTTCAAGATAAAAAGTTCAGTCATGCAAAAGGCAACTTTTTAATTGATAATAAACAAAC
>CANXYI011512151.1:0-12096 GCA_948208565.1 Hura crepitans
TGTTTATTTTGGGAATTCTATAGATAGTACAGATGCCCTCACTAATAGGATTTTATAGGCAAAATTTACATAGAATTAGGGAAAACAGTCTTCTACAAAGTTTTAGTCCTATATGTTAGCTTTCATATACAACTAGTTTCACATTTTTTTTACATTTATATAGAGAGTTATGCAAAAAAATACTTTATATTACTCATAAATAAAAAATTAGTTCCAACAACCCTAGAAATTCAAAAATCATATTCCAAATTCCCATTTTTCCCTCAAAGTCAACAATAAATTTTCCAAACTTCAATCCCTTTAGAAATTCAAAGATTATGGAGAAGGGAAAACAAAATTAGAAGAATAGAAATTCTTCCTTACCTAAGAAAAATTGATTGCAGTCCTCTACTTGTTTTAGGCCTGGGCATTGCATTTTTTGAAATTACATTGTGATATTTTACATTATCACATTTTCTTATGCATAATATTTTTCATGTTTGCATATACATGATAGAATTGAGCATGGCATCATGATAGCCTTGATATGAAGAGACTTGATAGAAATAGAGATGAGAGTGATTACCTAGAGATCTTAGTGAAGGAAGCTAGTGTCATTAGAGATAACTAGGTAAGAAAAGGTTAAGACACATAACTGCATAATTGTAAATGATTAAACTAGATCCTTAGAGATGTTAAAGGAGAGAGTAACAAGGCATCATCCAAGAATAGATAAAGGTTTGACCCCTAAAGATAGATGGAACTAAATATATAGGGGAGCTTAGATAGGAAGAGTGATGGCATGTCCTCTCCTGAAGGTAAACAAAAGTAGCTATCCGTTAAGCGTGGGAGTTAGAACCTCTCATGAAGATTTTAAGTGGGTAAGTACAAAAGCCAAGAAAGTGGCACAATCAAACATTGAGTAAAGGTTACATTGAACCAAGAGAAGTGTGACTTGGTGAAAGACTAGGATAGACCCTTGATGGGAACATTACAAATTTTGAGGTCGAAATTTCTTAAGAGGGAAAGAAATGTAACGCCTCGACTATATAGTATCGTCGAGAATGGGAAAGTGCACCCAGATACTATGTCACCTGCATGAGTCCCGAGATAAGGCATACTACTTAATAAACTTCAACAGGCTTAAAAAGGGTGAAAATGACCTTAATAATCAATTTAGCAAAACCAATAAATTATTTCGAGCCATAAGCTAGTAGGCCATGGGATTAGATTGAGTCAGGCTGAGAATGACCCGGGATAAGCCCAGACGAACCTAAAAATATTATACTTTGAAGGTTAAAAATTGCAAATAGGCCAATAAAGAAGGAATTTTAATTTTTTGAGGTTGTTTGGAAATTTTCTAGCATTTTAGTAGAACTGCAATTTTCTTGAAATCACCCTAGCCTAGTTCTCGAAGGAATTTGGCCATAAAATTTGATATGACTCTAATTGAAGGTAATAGAGGATTTTAGAAACAAACACGACAATTTTTGGAGGTCATTGAGGTTATTTTCACCCTTTTTATGCCCCTTGAAGTTTATTAGGCAATATGCACTGCCTTGAGACTCATGCAAGTGACCCAGCACTCCAAGGGCACTTTCTCAATCTTGGGTGCTATATAGTCAAGGCATTACATTGAGTATCTCTTTCCATAGCCATACCTTTAAGAATACTTTTTCACTAACTTCATATTCAATATCCCTCTATTTTAAATTAGTGTATGACTTATGTTAGTTTGTGGTAGCCTTTAATCTCTCTCTTATGATCTTGGCTTTATCTTATGCATCTTTGATCGAGTCAAGTCCCATAATCTTACCTTCACCTACTTTAATCAACTGAAGAGGAGTTTTGTATTTTCTACCATATAATACTTCATAAGATGCCATGCCTAAGCTGGCTTAATAGCTATTATTGCAGGCAAATTCAGTCGAAGATAGGTATTGGTCCCAACTTCCTTTGAACTCTATAACACAACTACGTAACATGTCTTCCAATATTTGTATCACTTATTCTAACTATCCATCTATTTTGTGGTGAAATGTTGTACTATATGTCTATCGAGTACTAAGAGCTTCATGTAACTTTTTCTAGAATTTAGAGGTGAACCGAGGATCTCTATCTAAAATTATTAATGCTAGTGCACCATGCAGCCTCACAATTTCATCAATATGCAGTTGTGCCACATTCTCTAAAGAATAATCCACCCTAAATGGAATGAAGTGAGCTATCTTGGTCAGCCTGTCCACAATTATCCATATGGCATCACATTTACTTCTAGTCATAAGAAGTCCTATTACAAAGTCCATAGTAACTTTCTCCCATATCCATTCTAGTATTGCTATTGGGTGTAACAATACATAAGGAACATAATGTTTAACCTTCACCTGCTGACATGTTAAACATCTGGCTACATACTCAGCTATGTCATGCTTCATTCCTGACCACTAGTAATGGGGTTTCAAATCTAAGTACATCTTTATACTTTCTGGGTGCATGGAATATGGAGTTTCATGTGCCTATTTCAAAATCTATGTTCTCAACTCATCTATATTAGGTACACATAATTTTCTATGGTAGTATAAACATTCTTCTTCTTCTAGTTCAAATTTTGTAGTCTTCCCCTCTTTGACTTTACTTATAATATACACAAGTTGTTGATCTCGTGTTTATGCCTCCTTTATTTGGTGTTTGAAATTAGGCTTGATCTACAGTTTAGCTAAGATGGCATCTTTCTCTATATACTCCATTCTAACATTGAGTCAGTAAGATGTCATCAATAAAGCCCCAACACACTGATCCAAGTATGGCTTAATGATTCGATTCATCGTATCTATAAATGCTATAAAGGCATTAGTAAGACTAAATGGCATCACCAATAATTCATAATGTCTGTATCTCATACAAAAGGCTATCTTTAGAATATCAAACTCTTTATTTCTTAATTGATGGTATTATAATCTTAAATCGGTCTTTGACAACACACTGGCTCTCATAGCTAAGCAAAATGATCTTTGATCCTTAACAATAGGTACTTATTCTTAATGGTAATTATCAAAATGATCATTGATCCTCGACAACAGGTACTTATTCTTGATGGTTACTTTATTAAATTTTAGGTACTTTATGTCTAATTGAAGTGAACCATCCTTCTTTTTCATGAAAAAAACTGGTGCTCACCATGGTGAGACACTTGGTCTAATAAAACCCTTGTTAAGAAAATCTTATAAGTACACCTTCAGTTCATTCAATTCTGTAGATGCCATGTATTATGGATTTATTGAAGCAAGTGATGTACTAGGGTATTCTGCAATCTCAAAAACAAGCTCACCCTTTGGCGTCAATCTTGACAACTTGCTTAGAAACCCTTTCCCTATCAACCACTTCGCTATCACTACCAAAATAATGTTAGATAGAGAGTTTTGTTCACAAACCACTATCACCTCTTTCTCATTAGCTATTTTTAGTGTAAGCCTTTTTCTAATTTCAATCCACTATAGCTTTATGCTTGGATAACTAATCCATTCCAAGGACAATACTAAACTCATCAAATGGGAGTTTAATAAGATTTACCAAAAATAAATGTTCTTGAATAGCTAAAGGACAACTTTATATATTATGTTATCTACCACGTGTTTCCTAATTGGATTACTTACCTAGATGTATATGCCCATATGTTCTGGTTCTAACCCTCTCTCTCATGCTCATGTAGTGCAAATGTATAAGGGTATAGATCTTAGGTCAATCAAAGCTAAAGTAGGTAATCAAACTAAAGAGAATATACCCATTATCATATTTTGTTGTTTAGCTTCCTCTCTAGCCTAAATATCATATTTTCATGTGGGTGTTTGAGCTTATAATCTTGATATCTAGCTAGTGTTAGCTTTATTGCTTTTATTCTCTCTCTAACATCTACTAAGTGTAGATGAAGAAGCTCTAAATTGATTAGCATCTCTATGCTTCCTTTGGCAATCCCTCTGGTAATGCTCTTTATACCTATATACAAATCATTCCCTATGCTTTGGCTTCTAACAAGATCCCTAATGTTTTTGTAACTCCTCCTACTTGATCCACCATCGAACATGATAAGAGATGCCACTTTCTAGTAGGTCACCCATCCTAACATTTCTCTCACTAATAACTTATTTAACCCGATCAAAAATTATGTGTACGTAAGGTTTTGTACTCTCAATCTGACTTGAATTACTCTCATTATACTTTATCTATATGTTATACAGAGACCTAAGTGGCCTAATAATTCTAAACATTAGAAACCCTAAAAGCATATAAATTATGTTTTCTTAAAAATTCGATAGCATAACACCTATTTGGGTAAGGATCCAAAATAAAACCTATAGAATAATCACTTCAATATCAATCTCAATAACATGCCAACTCATTAGATCCTTCTGATCCACCAAATAACTCATTGGCATCAATAGCAAATTACATACATAAATACCCAACAAATATACAACATTTAGTGTTTGTTTATGATATTACATCTCATAATCATTGTTACAGCGCCATTTATATCCTATAAATGAGTGCATCTATAATTCATAATATATAAGACTAAAAGAGAAAATTTATATACCAAAAATAAGCTATCTACCATGCTACTGCTCTGGTGAGGCTGGATTGTATGATTTATCTACTACTTATGTACTAGGAAAATTGATATGCTAAGTATATGCATAGTAATGAATTTAATGATTCATACATTTAATCTTACCCAACATGATTCATGCCACTTAGTATGTCATGCACCATGCCATTCCATATGTCATGCCTTTTATCATCTAATGATTCAAGCATCATACAACATGCCATTATGGTAATAATTAACATGCATTATAATCAGTCATTAACATGTTGTATCATTATATAAAATTAAGTTATATTAAGTCTCTCTTTTTATTTAAGTCATTTAACCACCTATGTTTCATTTAATCAGTTATATTAATCATTTAGTTAATGGCCTATATCTAAAAGACTACACTTTTAATAATGGATAATGGGATCTCAGTGTGTGCAGGGGCTATATTTTAGACCTTAACTACTGCACTCCATTATGTCATAACTCATCATGATTATCATAATTGTGCAAGGGTATGAATCACATACCTCAATGGCCACACTTTATCTTATAAGCTATATAAGGGCCTGTATTATTGACCTCGATGGCTACACTCCATCATCAAGTCTCATAAATTATATAGTGGCCTTTCGTGGACCTTAATATGGCTACACCCAGACAGTATCATAAAAGATCAACTTCATCTTATAGTCATCCTCATGGATTAAATTCTCTTTTCACTAAAGTGTTCTAGCAGCTACTACTCCTTAGTTAACCAGTTGGCATCTAACTAATATAGGCCTCAAGTTATTCATTTTATTTAGTCTTCCCTTCTCAGTTAGTTGTATTTATTTTTCTTAACACATTCATTAATTTAGACATCCAGTATCATTCTTTTTTAAGGTTTCTTATATAAGCTTATATTGTTCACTTTCTCATGTCATAATTTTTTATGATCATTTTGTAATCTTTTCATCTAATATTAGTCATTCAATCACCACAAACATAATACAATTTAGCATATTCTAGGAATACAAATCATAATATTGACTATTACATTAATTAGTATTTAATCTTATTAAATCTATATACCAATCACTTAGTTTTAGGCTAGGTACTCCCCATAACCTCATTCGGCCATACCACTTACCCATCTAAGATCTATATTTCTTCCACCTAATCACTTAAGACATATAACACTAATTAATTAAAGTCACTATACACAATATTCTATTAATAATTAATTATATTCATGAATTTTCTTTAAGTGTATATTTAGGCCACTTCTAATTCATCACCATACTGCATATTTACATCGCTTTTTCTATATCATGTAAGCTTTATATATTGTTCATGCATAATTTCTAATCAATTCCCATGTAAACTATATGTCATACCATGCAAACATACACTTTTATACATATATAGATGTCAAAGCCATACAAATTCATAAAGTAAAAGGCATGAATCATTAAATTCACTTACTTAGCTCATTAAAGTGAGATTAATTTTTTTTTCAAGCATGGCCTTCTCTCCTTTCTACCTCTCCTCCTTCTTTATTTGTAAACATACATCTATGTCACCTTTAAAATTTCGTCGAAAAATTTTACATACAACCAAATGAAAACCTAACCTCATAAATACTTTCAATACCACAATACTAACCTTAAAAAATTATTAGAAATAAAAAACCAACCCTTTTTGCTTACCTTGGTTACTATTCACCACCTTTAAAGAACTCATTCCTTAGGCATCCTTAAGATGAAATTCCACTAGAATTTGGATTAGAGGAGCATAGAGGCAATTTTGATGTATTTAAGTGTAAATTTTATGGTGTTTTAATTGGTAAAATGAAGAAAGAATTTAGGGTTTCCAAGGGAGAGATGGCATCGGGTTCTAAGAGGGAAAAGTGCCTAGCAATGGCTATTTTAAAAGTTCTATGGTCCATCATTAATTATAGGATGAAGGGCTAGATTGATGCTAAGTATCCAATGGATAGTTGGGATTTAATCTTAGCTAAATATTTATCCTTATAAAAATTCATATCTTATGCTCTAAAAATTCAGTTAACGGGTCTAAAAATAATAAAAATCTATGTTTTAATTATCCCCTAAAATTAAGAATTATTTTTTTGGGTAAAGGCATCATAAATTAATTTTGTTTAATTACTTCCCGATCATAGAAAATTCAAAAACCAATTCTATTAGCTTAGTTAGAATTTTTTACCATTAAGTTGTGTTATTTTCGTAATTTTATAAGCACTTTTAAAATAATTTTTTGTTCTACTTCAATTGAGTCATTATTCGTAAGACACTGATAAGCAAACTTTGTAGTCTATCTTAACCCTTAAATGACTTTAATTTGGTCCCAAATTTCATCCATAGTTATGTCTTAATCATTTTCATCATCCTATGCCCTCATTTCACTTTGGGTTCCTAAAAGTATTATTCACTATTCAGTGGTCCTTATTTAAAATATCAAAAATTAACAGGCATTATAGTTCTTCTCCTCTTAAAAGAATTTTATGCTCAAAATTACCTAGATTAAATAGGGGTGGATATTAAGCTCTCATCTACTCACTCTCCCATATAGCCTCTTTAGCTTTATGGTGCCTTCATAGCACCTTTGCTAGAGGAATAGATTTATTCCTTAGCTTATTAACCTCACGAGGAAGAATATGGAGTAGCACTTCTTCATAGGTGGGATTTGGTTGCACTATAATCTCTTTTATTGGTAATACGTGGGAAGGATCTGATTCGTACTACCTCAATATCGACACATGACACATGGATCTAGTGTAATTCTGGCAAGAGAGTTAATTGATAGGCTACTGGCCCCATATGTTCTGTGATCTCATATAGGCCAATAAACTTAGGGCTTAACTTACCCTTCTTACTGAATTGAAGGATCTTCTTCCATGGTGAGACTTTAAGAAATACCTTCTCTCTAACCTTTTATTTGACATTTTTCCATTTTAAGTATCTATAAGACTTTTATCTATTCGAGGCTAATTTTAATTGGTCTCTAATTATCTTTACCTTTTTTTCAGCATCTCTAGTGAGATCAAGTGCCATTAGCTTATTCTCACTCAATTCAATCTAACATAAGGGAGTTTTGCACTTTTTTCCATATAGAGCCTCATATAGTCCCATACCTAACCTGGCTTGGTGATTGTTATTGTATGCGAACTCTGCCAAAGGCAAGTAGTGATCCCAATTCCCAATAAATTCAGTTGTATAGCTACATAGCATATCCTCAAGTATCTAAATCACTTAATTGGTCTACCCATTTGTATGTGGGTTGAATGTCATGCTAAAGGTCAACTAAGTACCGAATATTTTATGCAACTTCTACTAAAATCTCAAAGTAAACCTATAGTCCCTATCTAAAATGATGGAGACTAGCACTCTATGAAGTCTTATGATCTCATTGATATATAATTAAGCTAACTTCTCAAAGGAATAGTCTATTCTCATAGGAATAAAGTGGGCTGTCTTTGTCAATTTTTCAACTATCACCCACATAATGTCACATTTATTCCTGGTCATTGGTAATCCCATAACGGAATCCATTATCACCTTTTCCCACTTCTATTCTAAAATTGTTGTAGGGTGAAGCAATCTAAAAGGAACTTGATGTTCTACTTTAACTTGTTGGCATGCCAAACATTTAGCGATAGGTTCAGTTCATCATTCTTTATTCCTAGCTATTTGTAAAAGGGTTTCAAAACGAGGTACATCTTCATGCTTCCTAGATGCATGGCATAGGGAGCATGATGAGCTTCTTGTAGGATTTGTTTATTTATTCCTTCAACAATTAGAACATATAATTGATCATGGTAATATAGATATCCATTTATCTTGATCTCAAATTCAGAAGCCTTCCCCTTTATGACTTTTACTCATAATCTTTGTAAGTTGTTGATCTTGCATCTGGGCTTTTCTCACCTACTGACTCAAGCAAGGTTTCACTTATTGCTCAACTATAAAGATCCATCATCCTCACAATGGAACTTGGCCTTCATTGATCTTATGGCTACTATAAAGTTCTAACTTGAGGCTTCTACTACCATATTTGCCTTTCCTAGGTGGTAGTCAATTAAACAATCATAATTTTTTATCAACTCTAGCTAGCATCATTGTCTCAGGTTGAATTCTTTTTGAGTGAGGAGATATTTGAGACTTTTATGATCTATTTAAATATAGCAGCTCTCACTATATAAGTAATGTCTCTAAACTTTCAAGGTAAAAATAGTGGCAGCTAGTTCTAAGTCATTTGTGGAATAGTTCCTCTCATGGGGTTTCAACTGTCTAGAAGCATAAGCTACTACCTTGCCTTTTTGCATGAACACACACCTAAGCCTATTATGGGAAGTATAAATGTAGATCACAAACACCTATCCTTATTTAGGTTGGATAAGGATAGGAGCCTTAACTAGTATAACCTTTAACTCATCAAAATTGGCTTGACATTTGTCATCCCACACAAGCTTTACATGTTCCCTCAACAGTTTTTTTTATCAAAGCTACAATCATAAAAAAGCCCTTCACAAACCTTCTATAGTATCCAATTAATCCTAAACAACTTCAAACCTTAATCACATTTATAGGAGGTTTTCACTTTAACTTTGCTTTCACCTTGCCCGGATCCACTCTAATGCCCTTAGCTGAAGCAATATAGCCTAAAAAGGCTACTTCTTTTAACTAAAACTCACATTTACTCAATTTAGCATAAAATTGTCTCTCTCTCTCTCTCTCAATGTATGTAATACTAGCCTCAAAATACTGATCATGCTCTTTTTCATTCCTTGAGTATACCAAAATGCCATTAATGAACACCACTACAAATTGATCTATGTATGGTTTGAAGATCTGATTTATAAGGTCGATGAATGCTATTGGGGCATTAGTAAGCCCAAACGACATTATTAAGAATTCATGTTGGACACACCTCATTCGAAAAGCTATTTTAGGAATGTCAAATTCTTTGGCTCTCAGCTTATGTTAGCCTAATCTCAAGTCAATCATAGAGAAATACACTAACTCCTCGTAACTAGTCAAACAAATCACCAATTCTGGGTAAGGGATATTTTTTATTGATAGTCACCTTATTTAGTTGTTTATAGTCAATGCATAACTGAAGAGAGCCATCATTCTTTTTCATGAATAGTATTAATGTTCCCTAAGGAGATGTAGTCAGCCTGATAAAGTCCTAATCAAATAACTCTTATAATTGCACGTTCAACTCTTTCAATTTCGTTAGTGCCATATGGTAAGGAGCCATAGAAGTTGGTATAGTGCCTAGGTATACCTCAATCTCAGAGTCCTCCCACCATGGTGGCAACCCTGGTAGTTCATTAGGAAATACATCTAGAAAATTTGACACCATGGGTATCTAATCAAGGCTTAACTCAATATTCTGAGTATCAACCATGTGGGCTAGGTTTGCCTCACATTGCTTTCATTTGAGTCATTTAGCTAAAGTAAGAGAAATAATATTAGCAGAGATATCTCTATGACCATAAAAAATTACCTCTGTCCTATTTAGAGTTTTAAGAGAAAGCTTCTTCCATTTATAGTCCATTACTACTGCATGTCTACATAGCTAGTCTATCCCTAAGATGATATTGAACTCATCGAATAGGAGCTCAATAAGATCCATAAAAAGTACATATCCTTAAGCAACTAAGGGATAATTTCTATATAAGCTATTAACTATTACTTATTACCTAATTGAGTTGCTAACTAAGTTATCTATGTTAATAGGTTCTAGTTCTAACCCTCTATCCCATGCTTATGTGGTGTAGATGTAAGAATATGTAGATCCTAGGACAATTAAAGCTAAGACATTTAGCCCAAGCAAGAAGAAAGTACCCACTTTGATGTCTAAAGAATCAGCCTTTTATTTAGCTCGAATCACATACTGCCTTATCAAAGCTCAAGCCTTAAATCTGAGTCTCTGACTGGGACTAACTCTCTAACTCATAACATCTCTCCAGCTCTTAGTAAGAGCGGGTGAAGATGCCAACATTTAGGTGCTACCCTCTAGCTTTTTCGAATAGTCCCTTTGGAAGTGGTCTCTAAACCCGTAAACAAAAGATGTACCAGGGCGAGTCTTGCAACATGTCCCTAGAAGTCTTCCTCCATAAGTGCCATATGTCGATGGGCTACTACTAGCTATAAAGATAGGGGCACTCATCACTTGCTACTATCAGGGCCTAAACTGAGAGCCCTATTTAGATTTTTAGGTCTATTCCTATCTTTGTGGTGGCTGAGATGTTTGTCCTTTTATCTGTCTCTTGCTTACCTCTAAGGGCTAAACTAGTTTGCCCTTGGGCAATGATTCTTTTCTTGTGGTTTCTCTCCCTTTTATCTTTTAATAGCACTCTATATCATAAGTTGCTACAACTAAAAAAGTAAAATCCCAAATCTTAGACGTGGCTATTAAAGTTTTGATTTCTATATTGAGGCCCTTCTTAAACCTCTTGCATCTCTCTTCTTCAGTTGGGACAAACCCCTTAGCATACTTACTCAATCTCACAAAATCCTTTTCAACTTCAAAGACTATTTTTTCCCTTGCTTCAAGTTTAAGAACTCCTGCTTCCTTTTTACTATGTATGCCTAAAAAATATATCTCTTCCTAAATTCCTTCAAGAAGAAATCTTAGGTCCTCTCCTTAGTAGCGTTATGCTCTATAGTAATTTCCCATCAATAAAAAGCCTCCTTCTGTAATAATGAGATGGCCTAAATCAAACACTTCTTTAGTGAACACTACAACTACTGTAAGATCCTGATAGTCCTCTATAACATTACTCTGCTTTAGAGGAATCATATGTCTGGGTGCATAGGAAGACTACAGCCTTTATTTTTTTCATTTCTCTAGATAGGTTTTCTTCAAGGCTTAGGGCTATGGAAGTGGTTTAGTTGTAGCAGTTGCTTATCTGAGCATATCTACCATATGTTACTAGAGAGGTGATTATGGCTGTGCTTAAGCCTATGCTTATGTGGAAGCTAAATGTAACACCTCCTATTGGATTCCCAAAGAAACATAATAAGTAGTGCATATCCCACTAGGTCACCCGTCCTGAAATTGATCTTTCTTTTCATTCATTTAACTTTTACCAACTCCTTATTATTTGATTCAACTTAACTCCAAAAATGCATTCTGTGTTTTTCTAGGCTCAACTTAAAATCATACAAGTCTAATTGAACCATAAACTGACATTTATAGACTTCTCAGATTTTTACTTAAATCTGGTAGCATAACAGCTGTCTAGGTCACTATCCATAATTATTAACACCTGTAAAACACTTCAATACAATATATCACATCTCTTAGACCCTTCTAATCCCTCAGATATACACCTAACATCATTTATCTATCAGATAAAGTACACATAGGCCTTAGGCCACAATCAAGAAATCATAAATTTAGAACCTCAGGCTCATATACCATCATCAAGTAAAGGCAATCACACATGCAAAGCAATCTGATAATATACTTATTACAAAACACTGTCTATAACATATATGTTTATACAA
>CANXYI011512198.1:0-10821 GCA_948208565.1 Hura crepitans
TCGATATGATTTTCAATAATTAATTAATTCTTAAATTCATTTTAATTTCACTAGCCTCAACTAATTGCCTTTATATTTTCCCAGATATTTAGTCTATCTATTATAATGCCAGAAAGACACAGATTTGAATTTATTTTGTCTGGTCATATTTTTTGAACAATTACAGGTCATCGAAACCTTAGACAGTTATAGGTCTTTCTCGCATAGGGACTACTATTCACTAAGCATCCTCTTTCTTATTAATTTATCAACCTATTTTCCTTTCCATTACCTCAAGCCCTAGTATCTTAAATTACTTCACCCCATCCAATTATTTTACATCTAACTTATCCTATAAAGTCATTAAAAATCCTAACTAACATTTATTAATTTAATTCAATCTTTTTATGCAATATTTGCCTTTTTAATATTTTATATTTCATACTTCCCTATCCTTCCTCTACATACATTATTCATGTTCCATTTTTCCATCCTACATTCCATGTACTCATGCCATACATCCATAGTCATCCTATAGCATACATGCCATACATCCTAATGCCACCTTAACTTCACATGTTACCATCCCCACATACATGTTCACAATATATGACATACATATGATCATGCATGCATCACATACCCACACATCCAAATTACATCTAAACCATCATATATCACCAATTTATACCTTGTAACAAACATCTCACTTACACTCACACATGAACACACATGAAAACCCAACTTCCATACACACACACCAACCTTCAATCCTATTTTATCTTAACATACATGATATGTTTTGGGTAAATTCACTTACAGTGGACTCCCTGTCAATTTTAAGCTACTCCAGAACCCTTGAATTCATTTTCCTCCACCTTGAACCACCATTTCTACACTTTCCATGCAAGATTTCAACTTTGAAAATTCCTACAAAAATATATATAACTCCAAATTGAAATCTCTTTCCATGGATATTATCTACACTTCAAATACCCTATAGGAAAAATAAGAAATCATGGAAAGGAACACTTACACATCACTTGAACACTATTCATCAAGTGTGTAGAACCCACTTTCTGGACCTCCTTTTCCATTTCTGTCACTTGGAATGTCTTCAGGGGACCATGGAGGTTCAAGGACATATAATTTTTGTGTGTTTTTATGGTGGGAGGAGAGAGAAAGAAGGAAGAAAAATGGTGGAGACTTAACCCCTAAATGGCGTCGACTTTTGGTGTTAGGGAGGAAGATGACTTCTTTTGTTTTCCATCCTCCCTTACACGTCTCCATAAGTATATTTGCAAGGTGGATGGCCACGATCGCACCATGTGGCGATCGGACGATCCAAATTAATCCACTTTATAATTTTAGTTTGGAAATTTCAAAATAATTTTTATACACCTCCAAAAATCACCATTCTAGTCCTAAAAATTCTCAATTATATTCACTAAGGACCTTGCAAAATTTCAGCTCGAGACTCCTTCGGGAGTTAGGGTTTCTATTCACCTTATGCTATTTTTAACCTTCAATAATTCATAAAATATTCCCTGGACCTCTAAAAATATTCATTCTAGTTTTAAAAATCCTCGCTTAGTGTCCCAAAGGCTCATGTAAAATTTTAGCTCAAAAGTCAATAGTTGACTTTTTGGCACTATTCACCCGTCAGAATAAAATATTTCGAAAAAATATCTGTTGACCTCAGAAAATTATAATTCCTTCTCCATCATACTCAGTGGAATTTTTGAGCTTCAGGGTATGATATTTTTGGGTCCATCCGGGCACTTTCCGAAACTGTCCCAGCCCGACCTCATTTTATCTCTGTAAACAGTAGTTATTGACCTGAAATGAATTATTAGTTCAGCTAAAATTTTTATTTCATCCATTTTGACCACTTTTAGGCTCGTCAAAGTTTTTTGGCCAATATGCTAGTCATTGAACTCAAAATGATGGCCCACACTACGAGAACATCACTCGGGCTCAGATAACGCTGTTCATAAGACCTTGGCATACGAGCATTACACCTTGAGAATCTCGTAATTTAAATTTAAGAGGAACCCACTGAAATAATTAATCATGTTTTCATTTAATTTAAATTAATTACTTCTTGATATGAGAAAATTCCAATTTTAGTACCATTAGCTTATTTAGAAATTTTGACATTCAGATCATGCTATTTCCAATTTTATACTTTAGCCGTATTGAAAAAGATTTAATTTGTAACACCCCCTACCCGGCCCATAGTTGGACCCGACAAGGGATCCTACCTTCCCATGAGTCACCCATCCTTATTCCACCCTACTTTGCTTGCCATTTAACCTTCACTTACTAACACTCCAGTTATTGGCCTCATGGTAGCTTTATGTCACCCACTTATGTTATACTACTTATGATTGTGGTTAACTGACATAACCATTTTAATTAAGAGTTTCACAGTTATAGAAATTTTGATAGCATAACGGCTGCCCGAGTAAAAAACCAAAATTTTAAACTTGTAAAAAGACACTTCTATGATCATTTTCAATCATCTCACATCTCTTGGACCCTTCTGGTCCCCTAGAACTTATCTCAATATCAACCAGTCATACACATACACATAAGGGTCTTAGACTCGTATATCAACAAACATTAAGCATGCATAATATATCAACACATATATATAACACCTGTTTTATCATTTATAGACCAACATGTGACAAAACATAATCCTTAACTATTTACATGATCGGGCCCCAACTCTATACATACATGAGTGCCCTTTACTTTTAAGACTAAAAAAGGGACATAGAAATATACCTAAGGGATTAAACATCTACACTGCAATCTTGAGATTTAACAACACTTTAATATCTTCTACCTACGCATCGGAATACTGACACGCTAAGTATACACTCAGTGGTGAATTTAATGTAATATAAATTGCATCATGCAGAGATGCAACACGTGCAATGCAACTCTTTTCCAATTAAGCATATTTAGTATATATAATCTCAGTTATATGTGAATTAAGTTGTATTAAATCTAGTTAACTAATGTGCTATTACTCAGGTTAATTACACATCATATTATATGCTTATTGTTCTAATTAAGAATGCATATTGTCTATTATATTATGTCTTAATGCCTTTTTATTCTATTTAGGCCCATACTGGAGAGATTACACTTTAAGATAGTGGATAACGAGATCCAGGTTGTGTAGTGGCCCACATTTTGGACCTCAATAGCTACACCTAGCCATTTCCACCTGATGGTAGGGATTAGTTGGTGGACCTCCTAATAGTGGGGATAGCAAGCATCAGCCCTGAGGGACCTTCTAAATCCTAAATACCAATCATGCTCAAGTGGATAGCAGGGATCAGTCCTGTGGGATCTCCTAAATCCATTACAATATGGGTAAGTAGGGATTAGTCTGTGCGAACCTCTCAATACACAAAATAGCTGGGGTTAGTCCGTGTAGACCTTCTAACAACCTTAGATAGTGGAGATCAGTTCATGTAGGCCTTCTAATTTCGAAGTATGCAGGGCTCTCTATTTGGCAGCTGCACTCGCCATATCATACACATAGGTAATGGCCTATATGGACCAAAACCCCTAGCAGTTGCTAATTCCCTAGTTGACTAATTAACCCATCTAGTGGGTGTCTAACTAATATCGACTAATAATAGCTACCATTTTCATTCCCCGTTATAAGTCATCTAACATATGGTTATACCATTTACTTATTGTCATGGCATTTATGTGTATATTGCTATTATCATATAAGCAATATTTACAACACATTTTGACCATCGTTATACTATTCATTTAGTCAATTCTCATAGTCCCATAATTCTAAGCATCTATCCTTGTACTTCAAGTTAGGTTTCCTCAAACACACATACATGAATATAAAGGTTCATTACTCTTACAACTTAGCATTTCATTCAATCTCATCACACTAATTAATTCTCTCAATTACATAACTATAAGCATACCTTATGTTCATTGCCATTAACCTTCATCTCACATACATATGTATATCCACCTCATGACCATGACACACCTCACAGCCATACCATGTTCAAGTATTTCCAGTTCATTTCTTACCAATTTCAAATCATAAACATACTTGGTACTCACTTTTTAGCCTAATTACATTACATTTCCATACTAATTACACATGCACACACACATTTCTCCTTCACACACCACTCAGCCATACACACACATATAACATCACATTCCTTTTTCATGAAATCTCCACACATTCAACCATCAAGTGGCTCACTTATTGCACTCACATATTCATTCCTTGCAATTTCACACACATACATCCATCATGCTATTTCCATACACGCTTATACATGAACACACGAAACTAACACCTTCAACAACTTATCTTACATTAAATTCACATATCTAGGGCCTCAAATCCTCTATTCCAGCTCTTCAAGGCTTGGTTCACTTCTCCTCCTCAAGGTTCTTCCCTTTTCCTACAAATATACAATATTTAAGGTTTTGAAAAATTCCTACATAATTCCAAATAAAAAACTATTTAATTGGTTATTCATGGCTTACTTAGAACTAACTAAACCTAAAATAAAAATTGAGAAAGAAGCACTTCTACTCACTTTAAGCACTATTCATCAAGTGCTCATATCTTTGAAACTGGATACTTTCTTCAAATTCTATTAGTGAGAAAGCTTTAGGAGATTATAGAGGCAAAGATTGATATAATTTCGGTGGAATAGGCTTAGAATTATGGGAGGAAAGAAGAAAAAAAGAGAGCGATGAGAGAGAATAGGTGGCATCGGCCATGGTGGGGAAAGAAGGGGAGGAAGATGGGTTGGCACATGTGGTACCCCTGCATGTGTCCACCCTTTTATATTAAACATTTGGACAGCCTAAATCTCACCATGTGTCGATCCGATGGTTTATTTTAATCCAATTTTTGTTTTAAGATTTCAAAATAATTATTCTAGACCTTAAAAATTCTTACTTTCAGTGCAAAAAATTTTTGATAGTGCCTATTAAGGGCCTTCTAAAATCTCGGGTCAAAACTCCAAAGGAACTAGGTTAATTATTCACTCCCGTAATTAAGAAATTCCAAATAAATATCAAATGGCCTCAAAAAGTTATAATTCCTTCACCATCAGATTCTTTGGAATTTTTAACCTTCTGGGTATCCATTTTCAGGTCCATTTGGACATATCCCGGGAATCTTTAGATATAATGCCAACTAAAGTCACAATTCACTAGTTCTCAACCTAATATGATTTATTGGCTCTGCTAAAAGTTTTAATTATTTTATTTTCATCACTTTTTGGCCCCTTAAAGTTTTATGACTAGTACTTTCCCATTTGCCACCATAAGGTGCCCCAAGTCCCCAAGAGACATTATTCATACCTTGGGAAGTACTGCTCATGAAATCTCATTTCTCGGGTGTTACATAATTATTTTCTTTTAAATGTGACCCTATCTTTTATTTCATGCTATAGTTTAATATAATTAACATTGTTAAACATATAATGATTTTTCATTAAACTAATTATTGTTTTATCTATCCTTAATCTATTATTCTTTTTATCAATGCTTAAAGTAAAACATATATTTTTTATGTACATAATTATGTGAATATTTTCTTTAATTTAATTTAGTACTTCAAATCTTATTTCATATAATTTCCAAGTATACTTGTTTTATAATTATAATTCTGACAAATTTATTTCTTCACTTAATTACTCATCCTACACCTTATTAATGTCATATAATCTCTTCAATGTTTAAAACTTTAGGCATATATATATATATATATATATATGTGTGTGTGTGTGTGTGTGTGTGTGTGTGTGCACGCGTGCGCTCGTGTGTGTGTGTGTGTGTGTATATATATATATATATATATATTCATACTGGTGCAACAGTGAGTTAGGTCTGTAAAGGATATATTCATACTGGTGTAATAGTGAGTTAGGTCTGTAAAGGGCCACTACTCATATATTCATGCAGGTGCAGCCTCGGATAAGGTCTAGAATGTGAGCCACTGCACATCTAATTAAACCTCTATGATTGATGTCCTGTTACCTTTTAATAAGACTTAAGTCTATCGAATGTAGGCTAAATGGGTAAAGAATATGATTAAAGATACTTAAACATTATAACGATAAGTAGAACATGAGTTAAATTTTGTAATGAATATTATAATCATCAATTACATGTAATGAAACTGTGTTATTTACATACACTTATAAAATGATTATGAATAATATGGAAAATTGTACTGTAATCTTAAATACCTTATATAATAAATTGTGATATGATTGATTGAACACATTATTAAGTTCCAAGCTTAACATATAATTATAATTATTCAAAGCAATACATGTATCTGACTTGGTACATAAAATTTACAGAAGTTATAGCCATGTATAAAAATAAGAAAGATATATACAATGTTGATTAAAAATGATATGAAAGGTATAACATTACAAAGAAGGAACTTGAAAGTAAAGGTAGGAACACAAAAACTTATTATATAGAATTCCATATGAGAATTATAATAGTACCAAAATGGCATATATTAATTATTAAAAGTATATGAATTAATACACGAGATGAGAGATAATAAGGAGCAAAAGCTTTTAGATAATCTATATTTTATTAATAAAGAAGGTTTAAAATAAGCATGTGTAAGAGAGGTAAAATATAGGTTAAACTTAACATATTGAGTTACAAGAATGAGGGAAACTATTTGATTAGCACATATATATACAGGAATGTAAAGATAAGAAAGATGAATAAAAATTTAAAGATTATAAGGATTTAGACATAAAATAAATGGAAATGCCAATTACAAGTTTCATAGTACTAGATATACCATTGAGTAATATTACTCAGAATCATTGGCTTCTTACTAATGCATAGGTTGATAAATGAACTATGCGAAGTAGCGAATTGAGTTCTAGCTATGGTAAGAGTGCTTTGAATAGACATATAGGTAAGTAGAGTCCACCATGAGCATTATTCCCATGCTAATATATTCTTACATTGTTAATAAGTAATTGTTATATAGAATTCTATGTCTATGAATAGGATCTCTGAATTAATTGTATATAGTTTAAACTATGTAAGTGACAATTATATTAAATGATTCTTAAATATTTATAAAAGGTTTTAATATGTCTAAGTATGTTTTATCTAAATGTGATGTGTATGTGAGTTATAATCATCTAGAATTTGATGTGGTATGAGAATTAAGATAGATTGATTATACTGAGAGAACTAAATAAGGAGTACGAACCACATGAAAGAGGAATAGTAATCAAATCGGACATGTGACATTCAGTACTTGAATCGATTTATCGGTTAGCTCCAAAGGTGTTACATTTAGTGGTATCAGAGCATGTCTAGGCATTTTTGGGTGCAAATAATTGCATAAATGTGTATACAAGTGCATTACATGATAGCTAAGCTACTAGGACATCGACAAGGATCTGCTCCCCCACCATCGTGAGACTCGTATAAAAAGCATAGGTATAAGTTAAGCATAAATAATAGTCAAAGATTTCAATTAAATATAAAAGGTTACAAAGTGAAATAGTTATTGATAGAAAAACATAATAATAGAAAAAGAATAGATCAAAGACAGAAGTTAAATCATGTAAACGAATAAATCATGTAAACGAATAGAAATGATAAATATTTATGTAAATAACATCGATCATATAAAAGATAAGCTATAGAAATGATAAGTAAAGGTAATCAACAGAGATACAGAAAAAGAATTTAAAGAGTTTATGGATCATAGGTAAAGTAAAAGTAATATGAGCTGAGTTTTTAAGTGAATATATGATATAGGATATAAATGTATATGATATTTAGAGAGAGTGAGATAAAGGATAATGTATGCAACCTCTCTAAAAGGTTAATGAGGGGGAAGCAAACAAGTGAAATTTTGAGGACAAAATCTCCCAAAGAGGGGAAGAGTTGTCACACCCTGACTTTTTGCATGATTTTTTAATAGGATAGAATTGAAATTTGAAGAAAATGCAAGGATGAAATGGATGTACGGATTGAGCGCAGTCGATTGGTGTAAAAACATAGCAAAAATTGACAAAAGGGTGTAATAATAATTATGTTAGAAGGCTAAGGGCAAAATGAAAATTTCATTATTAGTGGCCAAAAAGATGAGAGACATATGAAAGTGATAAGAGATAGACACATTGTAACACCCACTCCCTCAAGTATTACTGATTCTCTAAAAGAGAGGGCATTACAAGTGAGCTTATGCCTATAGTTGATGCTAATGATCCTCTTAAAAGGTTAGAAAGAAGGGTTCTGGACCAACTTATTTATGACTACATCATTTTATGGAAATATCTTTTACTAAGGAATGGTTTAGACTAAAATTCGACAATATAACAACTGTCCAGACACTTTACCAAAAAAAATTTCCCTGTAGAAAAACACTGATATAAATAGTATACTCATTAAGATTAATCCTCCAATCATCACCTACTATAACAACATCAAACAACTGCATCAACATTGCAATATCACATATGTATATCTGTCACCCCTTGTGACAACTCAAGGACACAACTAAAGACTTTTCCTTAAAGGAAGATGTCATACAAGGCTTTCCTGTCCAGTGCCAATACTTATCATTCTGCTATCATACATGTATCTTAGTTGAACTTCTACACCTTTATGTATTACAACTTATATGACTCCTATGGTGCATAAAAACTACGAGCTAAAACACATTTCAAATATTCTAGGTACCTACACTTTGAGTTACAATAGATATATATACATCCATGACTTAATATAGTATGTACATGCCATTCTAAATGCTAAAAAATTTTAAATAAAAATAAAGAACTATATATACAACTATTTCTAATAGCTTGGGATCTTGATGCTTGTTTTGGTGCCTTTGGTGCAAGCCATGTTTTGTTTATCGTCTACATATCCCTGTAATCTGCGTGAGGCAAAAACCAACGCGCTGAGCAAAATACACTCAGTGGTACTCCAATATATCCATGTCTCATACTCTAGTAATACAATTAAAAACCAAATTAATCTATTTAAAAGACAATGAGAAAGGTATGCTGTGAATGCAACTTACTGTATGCAAGTACATTGATTCTTACTCTAACAGGTGGATCTTACCCGATCTCATATGTGAATCAATTACATATGTTCCAATTACTATGTCATGCATGTGAAATAACTGAGCAAGCTTACTTGGCTAAACCTGTAAACTGGAACATATAAATCTAGTATAATACAAATATAATGCACTCTAGAAAATGTTTCATCCCTATTTACATTGGCTTACAACTTACTCACTTTACTAACTGAATGCTGGGGTATTTACTATTACAATTCAATTTATAAGTGATACTAGTTATCAATATTTTAAATTAAATTTATTAATTTTTCTTAAGGATTTAGTCTACTAAGATAGTTTAGAGCCATGGGTATCACTTTCCCAGAATGACCCTAAGGTAGGGTAAATGGGGCTGATAAAAATGTAAGTTGATAAATGGTGACAAGGAGGGTCTACCCATCACCCTATCACCAATGTAAGCTGATAAATATCTGATAAGCTAATAAATGTTTGTTAAGCTGATAAATATCTGATAAGTTGATAAATATTTGTTAAGCTGATAAATAGTTGTGGCCTCGGCCACTATCATTATAAGTAGCTCATATGGCACAGGTGCCAAGTTGTAAGCTATTACAGATCTGCATAATAACCCTCTCTGGCATGCCAAAGCTACCCCAACTTGGATTCTAAAGAGTTTACCCCAGGCTCTTGATTCTACAATTTATATTGCTTAAGTTTAAGTGTACTAGTGTCTTTCTATATTTTAATTCAATACTGACTTTATAAATGATAGTGCTGATATATTCAAAAAAAATATTATTCTTTACTGTCTATTCTTAAGTAGCTAAAACTAATCCTTAATGATTATATAGATTGAATTAACTGAGAAATTTAAACTATTGTATGTGATTATGTAAAAAATCGTAATATAACATATATGTTGGTTCTATAATAATAATGTATCCTACTAGCTGACTCTATAAATCATGTTGTAATATGCATATTGGTTCTATAAATCATAATCATTAATGTCACAGTTAACTTATTTAGCCTATTATTTTAGCATAATATCTTATCTGGGATGGTCACTTAACTTGTGAAGCTAACTTTTCTTTTTGTACCTGAGTCCCTATAAAACATTCTTAGTTTACTTTATGTATATCATTTGTTAACTAATAATTAGCTAATAAGTGTATTATCTATAATCTCATGAGGTATCTTGAACTTATATGCAACTGATACAATGTTAGTTTTATGATCTAATTGTTCACTTACTTAATGAATACACCATGCAATGAGTATAAGTATAATGTTTACATATATAAGTGTCTAAAGGTGCATGTGGGCTTGATATCTAACTTATCTGGTGCATTTATAAAACTAAAGTATGTTTGTCAGATGTATTGCAAAGTATGCTAGTGTGTAGACACCGAGATGCATATGTTCTATTTAACTCATTTCACAGGTTATCTATGACTAATTATTAACTACATAAGCATAATGAATATGTCAAATCAAGGTATGTCGCCTGAATCTATAACACATGCTTGGCATTGAAACTTCGTTACTAACTAGCAAGGTTGTTCTTAATGCATCAAGTTTAACTAAAGAATCCCTGACATTATAAAATAGGGACTATATTATGAACTATAGTGTCACTAGTGTAATGCCATTCATAATTACTGGTATATAAATCTATTGCATTCATAAATTAAATTTGATATTAAAACATATTTTAGCAGGGTACTAGG
>CANXYI011512291.1:0-11531 GCA_948208565.1 Hura crepitans
ATCAATATCAATTCACCAATTAATATATCACTTGTATACAAGTTAGAAGTAACATCTAGCCATGCATCATGACTACCCAAGTGGTTAAAATTCAAGTGGTTTGACTTAACCCTTCCATATATAGTTATGTTGCAATAAACTCCTTTTACCATATTTTACATCATCTAGTTTTGAGTATTAACTTGTGTCAACTCATAGCTTAACTAAGTATGTCTAATTAAGCCTTGGACATATTGTTTTGATAATTTCACCTTTATTTCCAAAATGCTCTTAGTGAATCCCATTCACTCATGGCACTTTGCGCTTGCCAAAGATTCCTGAATATAGATTACTCATCAAAATTGTGAGATAAACTCCTTACTATAATCTAGGGTGGTGAATCCTTTGTTAATCTCTACCCTATCTTTAAATATGTTATAGCATACCTAAACACCTCACTATGTATACTTCTTGTTCGAAGTAAAAGATTTAGAGTCAAAGTATGTCACTCTATATTTAAGACAATTAGTAATCTCAAGTCTAAAGATACTTATACCACATATATGATGAGATACGTACACTGACATAGATTATGTATCCATGTGAAGATCTCATGGTGGGTCTCCAATGTACTTACTTCTTAAGTAAGCATCCATATGCTAACTCCAAGCAACTCTATGTTTATAGCTTGAGAGAACTACTGCTTGATCCGATCAAGAATTATAACATGTGTTAATTTATCCACATTAACAATGTCCCATGCTATTAATTCTATGATCAAGATATTTAGGCATATCACATTTACAAGCAATAAAAATCTCACATCATGAACATTTCACAATTTCCTCTACATTGTGATTATATATTGAGGACTTTATAACAAGGTCTAAGACATTGCAAGCAATTATAAGTAATATATAAAAGTACCATGATATAAAGAGAATTGTCTTATTTTATTAATTCAAAAGGTTTAAATTCATGAATACTACCCTTTTACATGAGCTCTAGGGAATACTTCTAACAGAACTTAAGGACATAGAGGCTAATATTACACATGTTACCATATTGTTGTCCTTAATGTGCTTTAAAAATGCTTATTATGCTCTAACAGGGGCATCATTAGTAAGAAGGGGAGGGATTGTTGTCTCCAACACATATGCAATCCACTTAAACTTGGGAACTATTCTTAAGTTTTAATACTAGTCTAAGAAGTTAGATCCTATCCATTTGTTTATGCTGAGTATGCTTCTCAAGTTTACATTTGACGATGCCATGGTTATATTAACCTAGATGTAAAGAATGAAATATGTTAGAATTTAATCATACATATGAAATGAATTAATTAGGTCCTTCATTAAGCAAATTTAACTCTCACTATTTTATTATAAACCAATAGTCCTCACTAATTGATCGAAGAAAGCCCTTTGGAAGCTCTCTTAGTTGGTTAGTATTCATCTTAGTTAGAATTTAACCTTGAGTTTGCTCAACAAGCCAATTTAACTTAAATGGTAGGTATCACATACCAATTACATCTCATGCAACTATTGAATCATTAGGCTACCAACACTTGGTACATACAAATCTAATGTTCATTTCCCTAATCTTGCCTCCAGTGCCATTAACCTTGATTATGCTCAACAAAATAATAATCAGTTAAGATAGACCTATTGATAATATATTGCATATATTTTACGTAAAGTGGGTTTGAGTATTCTCAACAACCCAACATCTAAAAAGAACTTTGGTTCATTCTATTAAGATAGAGGGCTTGTTCACCTTAATATTTTTTAGGGATTTCTTATTTTTAACTCTCCTCTTACGTGGTTATATACTTTGATATGCATACAACACATTAATATCATTCACATATATACACTAAAACTACATGATCTAATTATTGAAATTTTTATATTGGTTCCCTTAAGCCATGATGGAAATAAATTTGACTTAAAACCCTAGGCAAATACATGAATTATAATTCGTTATTAAAGAAAAATCCAACTATTACAATACATATAATCTTCTTTTCCTTCTTGGTCTTCTTTTGGTTTTCCTCCTCATTCCTCTTTATATCTTATACTTCATTCTTATTCTAGTCTATATAATCTAATTACATAAACTCTTAAAAAGAATAACACAAGTTACATTTAAGGGGAGTTAGATGAAAAGAGAAATGCAATAGAGTAATAAAGAAAGGTAGGGACTCGAAGGCCCTCTTTAACCTAAATAAAATCATTGTAGAATGATCAATCACATTGGTCATTATCCATAACTAGATCATCATGCCGAACATTCATCGTTAAATGCAAATCTAATGCATATTAAAATTGTAAATTTTAGCCCATGCAAGTTTTAACTCTTGAAACTTCAATTTTTTTATAGATTAAGGCCCATTAATTAATTTGGGCCTAATTATTGGATTTAATATGATATTTTAATTTTATTGAGCTCATTAATTTAATTACAAATCATATTTTATAGGTTACAATTTATGGAAACTATTTTTATAAATAATTCCTTTTATAATCTCATTGAAAATCAAAAATCCTAAATTGCATGTTTATTTGAAAATTGCCATTATTCATCTCTTCAACAATTAATTTTGTAATTTAAACTAATTAATCATATTACATAAATAAAATTATAGTAATTTCAAAATTAAATTACCAATCTTATTGGGAATTTTATTATTTAAAGATTAAAAGTGAAAATCATGCAAAACTAAAATTCCAATGCATGAAATTGAAATGATTTTATTCTATTTAGCACAAATAGAGTCCAAATGTTTTGGGACTAATTCTAGTGCTATTAACATCAAATTGACTAATTTTATTATCTTAAATCAACTCATTGACCATTAAAGTCATAGCTAATTCAGTGGATAAATTATTCTTGCGTGTAAATCAATATGATTAAGGACAATAACTATAAAACAAAATCATGCATCGAATGCAAATAAATTTAGTTCTATTCACTTAAAATCTTTAAATTAATTTCATATACAACTCATAATCATGAAATATTTGGTCTGAAATTAATTAAAATTGAATCAAAATATGATAAATCTAGAAACCCTAATTGAGTTCTTTATGTACACAAAAATCGATTACGCATAACTTATTTTGCTTTTGGTTTTGATCAATTTTCAAATAATTCCTTTAGTGTCTAAAATCAAAATCAATATTCTAATTCACCAAAATGATAATTAATTAAACTAAAAATCAATCAAAATTAGCAAGAACACTAAGAGAATTAAAAATAAACTTTATAAAAGATTGCACAATTTAGGTTAGTAGGAATCTTTATACATAAAATAATTAATACAATATCAATAGATTTAATTTCTATAAAAAAATTGATTTGATACTGCTAATTGATAGAACTAAAAATAAATGTTTTAGAAAAATAGGTCCTACAAATTGCTTATATGACTTGACTCATTCAGGTCAGTTTTGAATCAACTTGTTTAACTCATATGTTGATCCTTATTTAATGCTCGAAAAATCGCAAGGTTATAATTAGTAATTCTCGAGACATGAATAATGTTTCCTAAGGTTAGGTCACACTAATCTTATTGAATGAAAGTATTAACCATAACATAATTTTTGGTGAAATTTAAAGTCAAAATGAAGTCATTTAGATGGTTAAAAATGATCATTAAGTTTTAGGCAGTGTCATATGAATAGTGACCTAGTTTTAGCTTAACCATAAAATATTCAAATTTTGCTCAGAAAATTTTAGCATTGATATAACCTGATACTCATATAATCTAATTAGCCTGTTGGCACTAGAATTGAAATTTTTGGAGATTGGAAAGTATTTTTACCAAAATAGAGTATAGTGAAAAGCTACATTTTTATCCAATTTTTCTCAATTTTTGAGCTTAGGTTTTTAATGGTTAATAAGTTTTAATTTATCAAATTTTTAGGGCTTATTGGATGTTGAAATTGAGGCAAAGAAAAGGAGGAAAAAAAGGGGAATAAACTGGTTAAAATTGGGTCAAAGAAGGAATAGTTTTCTTCCACATTTGACCCATTTGCAACCGATGGCTTCCCTAGAGAAAAGAAGCCTCTTTTTTTCTTCCTTTTCTTTTTAAGCATATTTTGACATATACAAGCCTAGATTCTGAACCTCTATGGTCCCTACACCTTATTTCTAGCTCGGGATTCATGAAAAATTGAAAGTTTTAGCACATTTTTAGGTTCAATAAATAGTAACTCGTGTTTGATCAAGTAAGTTTTTCTAAAGTTCAGTATTTTTCCCATGTTCCCCAGGTGCCTAAGAACATATATATGTTATTGGTTTTTCATTTTAGTGTTCAGTTGATTTTATATGAATTTTTACATATTAAATCTATTATGGATAGTTGAGGAACCCAACAAAACATGAAGTAATGGTAAGAAGAAGGCTTAGATAGGCCTCATTGGTGTATTTTGACTCCAAAAGTAAGTGTAATCAAAACAAATTATGTAGATACATATATGCCCTAATGTATATGTATTATGTATATGCATATATTTATGTGTAATTGACCAATTATGATGAGTAATGCTTTAAATCATGTTATATATTGCTATATAAGTATATTAAGACATGAAATATGAATGAATGCATTTGGACCATGTTAGAGGCATGATGGCCAAATGGCCTATATGCACTTATATGAGTGTGTATCCTATATAATGCATGAAATGGATGATGTATTTAATGACTTTTATGTAAATGATCATGTATATATGAAATGAATGTGTCATATGATGAAATGAAAGATTGATGCATGTATGAAGGTATGGTCGAATGGTATTGGATGATAGCCATAGTATGTTTAAGGCATATCATGTGTAAAGTGTGACATAAAGAGATGTTATAATGCAATAACATGTTAAATCATTATTATGATGTGTGAAGTAATGAATTCAATAATAATTATTAAATCTTTATCTCTTTATAGCCAAATACTTTGGACACGTGCCTTATGTATGCCCTTTATGGCATATAAATGATATGTTTATAAGATTTGTGATTTTGTGCTTCTTATGCCTTTTTAGCTAAAGCAAGTGCATGAAATGGTGCGTTATGGATGTTTTTCATGATAATGCATTTTTTAGTATAAGCAAGTTGATGACCTTGTAATATGGCATTTTCTTGACATATGAGTTACAAGGATGTTAAAATTAAAGATAATATATATTTTCTTAGTTTAGTCATTGGTTGGCCAACCCAATTTAATTAAAAGCTATATTAAATTATATTAATAAGGTGAAATTAAAAGGAAATTGGTCAGTAGTCCATGCAAGTAAATAGCTTAGTCAGTTTGGTTGATCAATCAACTACGAGTGATAGCAGTTGCTAGGGTACTTTAGTACCTATACAGCCTTTGAGCTGCGATGTGTCAATCTTTAAGTTATTACATAGCCTTTAGGGTTGTGATGCATGGTGACCTATGGTCTTATGATGATTTGTGACCTTTGAGTTTGATGCATTTTAATCTTTGAATTTATTTTATAGACCCTCGAGTTTGATGCGTGTAGGGCCTATGTGGTACACTGAGACTCAGTTATCCTTAGTGTATGTGTTTTCTTAAGTATAGGCATAACAAAATGGATTCTAAGAAAGACTTAACGTGGTTTTCATAATGTATGAATTTTATAAAATGCATGACCGTATAAAGCACATTGTTTATGATTTATACCATGTTATAGCACATATGTATGTTATACATAAAGTTGTGTATCACATAATAAGTCGAATTTTTATATTTTATATATTAATGTATGATGTTTCATGGTATGATTGCACAAGTTATTTTGATTACACCACTAAGCTACTGCTTAGTGCATAATTTGTTTTGTAATGTATAGGTAAGGAGATAATTTAAGCTAAAGCCTCGAATTATCAAGTTTATCAAGATAAGGTGTTTCTTTTTATATATTTTTATACATATATCTAGATTATGTGATTTATAGATACAAAGCACTCATATGATGTATTTTAGGGGAAAATGGGCCTAAACTGTATGGAATTATAAATTAAGGTTTTAGAATATTTGTACCTTTATTAAAGTTGGTTTTATTCTATTTTACTTGTAAGATATCTCTTCATGTTGCATGGTTTGTGTTTTAAGATGCTAATTCATTAGAGTGATTAAAAGGATCACAGGAGTTGAGAAATGAGATTGATTTGATTATAATAGTGCATTTTATAATGCAGGTCACTATTCATATTTGGGATAATATCCCGGTACAGCTGTTATGCTACCAGATTTTTGACACAAAAAATTCTCAAATATAGACCAAACCTATATTTTTAAAAGTTTTTGTTAAGTCATATTTTTATAAAATACTTATTTTATTAATAAGGTTTAAATCATGTTTTAATTAGTTAAGATTTTATATGAGTTCAAATAACATGTTTTTATGTTCATTCCTTATTTGGGTCCGGCAATCGGATCGAGTAAGGGGTGTCACATTTGGTGGTATCAGAGCTCTAATTTAGGCATTCCTAGTTAACAAATATGTGTTTTAGGGTTAAGTTTATACATCTCATAATTTATGATATTGAGGCTTATAAATTGTTCTTTTACTTACAGATAAGATGAGCACTCTCACACTACACAGTGACAAGTCTAGAGTCATAATCCAATGACTGTGGTATAAAAGGCTGCTAAGGTTGCATTTATTTTAGGTAGTGCGATGAGACAAGCACTGTCAATAGCATAAGTACCACCAGTATTTCTACAGGGGATGTTATAGCTGTTAATGTAAGTCATAGTTATTACACATCCACCACTAGCATAGCAACCTAAAGTACCATTAGCTTTCCAGAAAAACTATCTTGTGAGAGTTAAAAAGATGAGAGCAAAAGATATTAAAGGTAAAGGTGTTGTGGAGCCTAATAATGCATAATACTGGTTAGACATGATAGAAAATATTATAAAGCAAATGAAATGCACCCTAAAAGAGAAGTTTCTTTGTGGCATATCTCTCTTGTAAGAAGAGGAATCTAAATAGTGGGAAGATTTGATAGAGCATAAGGTAGAAGATGAGTTAACTTGGAATTTCTTACAGGCAGAGTTCCATAAGAATTATAAAGAATTACCTAGACAAAAAGAGACTATAGTTCATAGATCTAAAGCAAAAATAAAGGTCCATTGGGGAATATGAGAAAGATTTTGCTATGTTAAGTCAGTATGCCAAAGAGATGATATCTAGTGAGGTTAACAAGTGTAAGAAGTTTGAGAAGGGATTGCATATGGATATCAAGTCATGGGTGGTTTTGATGAAGATTTGAGACTTTTTATAGTTAGTGTCTATTTTTCATTCCATTATGGGTGTATAGAAAGAAAATAGAGAGTTCTATTAGAAGAAGTGATCTTATGGTTAGAGAGCTTCTAGTGTAACTCAGCAGATAGGGAAAATTTTTATGGGAAATCAGGTTTGGCCACCACAGTAGACATAAATTTAAGGTCAGTCACAAAAGATGGATTAGGGGAATAAGAGCAAGGTAGGATAGTAGCAATCTCAGGCTGCTAGTACTCTAATGTCTACAGCTAAGAGTGGCTAGTTACCTTAGTGTTGGACTTGTCACAAAAGACATTGAGGTAAGTGTTGAAAGATGAAACTAGGTGCATTTTTTCATTTAGGTCACCAAATCATTTCTATAGAGATTATCCTATAAAGTGAGATATTAGATAAGGATCTACAAGTATTTCTACTAGAGACTAAAAAGGAGATTATGGACACAGGGAAGACAGAGCAAAGTAAGCTCAAAGGGGCTAATTAGAGTCTAGACCTAAGCACAGGGCTCTTACCAGGTAGTATGCCATTAGAACTAGGGAAGAGGCCGATTTGCCAGACATCATTACCAGTATTTTCCTTCTCTTTGATTCTCCTACTTTATCTTTGATAAATCTAGGGTTTACCCACTCGTATATATACCTAGCATGAGTACAAGACTAGGGTTTAGCTTTAGAGTTTCTTGACCTAGAGATTTTGGTTAGCAACCCTATAGGCCAGTATGGCATAGTGAACAAGGTTTACAAAGAGTGTCCCTTAATGGTGCAAAGGTACAAGTCTTTGGCTAATCTCATTAAGTTGCCTTTTGATGAGTTTAACTTGATATTAGGCATGGATTAGTTATTTTAGTATCAAGTCATTATGGACTACAAGTTGAAGTAGATATCTCTTAAGGCTAAAGATGGGGATGATATTACAGTGATGGGTGAAAGGATAAACTTTTTGTTTAATGTAAACTCCCTTGTTATAGCAAGACAGATGTTAAGGAAGGGTTGTTAGGCTTTTATGACTTATGTGTATGATACCCATAGATAAGAGCTAGATGCAAGTTATATACCAGTGGTGTCAGAGTATATAAATGTTTTTCCTAAAGAGTTACTCGATTTGCCACCTGAATGGGAACTCCAGTTTAGTATTAAGGTTTTACCTATCACTACTCTAGTATTGATAGCTCCCTATAAAATGGCTCTAGTAGAGTTAAAGGAGTTGAAACTTTAGTTGTAAGAGTTGCTTGAAAAAGGTTTCATAAGGCTGAGTGTGTCACCTTGGGAGCACCAGTGTTATTTATGAAGAAGAAGGAATGTTCTCTTCGATTGTGTGTGGACTATAGATAGCTAATTAAGGTAACCATTAAGAACAAGTATCCTTTACCTCGAATTTATGATTTTTTTATCATCTTAAAGGGCCTGGGGTGGTTTCTAAGATTGATTTGAGATCTGAATATCGTCAGTTAAGAGTTAAAGAATTTGATGTGGTGAAGACCATGTTCAAAATGAGATATAGCCATTGTGAGTTCTTGGTAATGCCATTTGGGATTACCAATGCTCTAGCAGCTTTTATAGATCTGATGAACCATGTATTTTGTTCTTTCTTGGGTCAATTTATGGTGGACTTCATCGATGATATCTTAGTTTACTCTAAGAGTAAAGAAAAACAGGAACAACATTTAAGAATAGTTCTTTAGGTTCTAAGAGATGAGAAGTTGTATGCCAAGCTTAACAAATATGAGTTTTGGTTAAGTAAAGTGCCTTTTCTTGGACACATAGCTTTTACAAAAGGTATTCAAATTGATCTTGGTAAGATTGAGGTAGTTATAGAGTGGAATCCACCTAGGAACACCATAGAGAATAAAAGTTTCTTTGGTTTGGTAGGGTATTATAAATGGTTTGTCAAAGGTTTCTTTTTGATTGCAGCACCTATAAATTAATTATTGAGGAAAGATGTTAAGTTTGTTTAGGATGACAGACATCAAAAGAGTTTTAACAAGCTTAAATTAATGTTGATAGAAGCTCTAATTCTTATACATACAATGTCTAGGAAAGACTGTACTATCTACAGTGATGCATCTCATAATGGGTTGGGTTTTATTCTAATGTAAGAAGGCAAAGTTATTGAATATGCTTCGAGATAGTTGAATCCACATGAGAAGAACTACCCTACTTATGATTAGAGCTTGCAGCTACTATGTTTGCTTTAAAGATTTAAAGACACTATCTCTATGGAGAGAAGTGTTATGTTTACACCTATCATAAAAGTTTAAAGTATCTTCCTACATAAAAGTTATTGAACTTGAGATAAAGGCGATGGATGATATTGATCAAAGATTATGATTGTTTGATTGATTATCATCCTGGAAAGGCCAATATAATGGTGGATGCTATTAGTAGAAAGTTTATGGTAGCCTTGAGAGCCATGAATGTCATATCATAGTTTATGGATGACGGTGCTTTATTGGCTGAGATGCAAGTAAAGCTTAGTTTCTTATAGCAAGTGAAGGATTGTCAGAGGGATGATCATAGATTGATAAGTGTAATAAATAATATCCAAGAGAGGAAGCCTACTGAGCATGAGATCAAGAGTGATAGTTGTTTATCCTACCATGATAAGATATGTGTCCCAAATGTGGAAGAGCTAAAGAATCAAATTTTATAAGAGGCTTATAGTGTTCCTTATGTTATGCATCCTGGTAACACAAAGATGTATTAGGATTTGAAGATGTCCTATTGGTGGCCTGGTATGAAGAGGGATGTATTAGAGTTTGTGACCAAATGCTTTACTCATTAGCAAGTAAAGATAAAGCATTAGGTTCCATCTAGGTTGCTTCATCCTATAAAAATTGTAAAATGGGATAGGGTCACTATGGATTTCGTTGTTGGGTTATCTATGACAAGGAGCAAATTTGATTTAACATTGTGGTAGATTGGTTGACCAAGACTACTCATTTTATACCAGTGAGGATAAACTACTCTTTAGAGAAGCTTATAGAATTATATATTGATGAGATCGTCAAATTGCATAGAGTGTGTACTTCAATCATATCAAATTGGGATCCATAGTTTACATCAAGGTTTTGGAAGAAACTTCATGATGCCTTAGGCACTCGATTAAGCTTTAGTATGGCATTTCATTCTCAGATTGATGGTAAATTAGAAAGAGTCATTTAGGTAACTTATGATACTTAAGTGATTTTGATGTTAAATTTTGTGTGATGTTTATGTTAAGTATGGTTATCAGGTGCTTTAAGATGTACTGAGGAGTTGTGCTATTGAGTTCAAAGGTAGCTGGGATCATTATTTGTCATTGGCTGAGCTTGCTTACAATAATAACTATCAAGCAAGTTTGGGTATGGCTCCTTATGAGGCATTGTATGGAAGGAAGAGCAGAACTCCTTTGTTCTGGAATGTCCTAAGTGAAATTAAGCTTTATGGGACTAGATTTGATCAAAGATGCAGAGGAGAAAGTGAGGATCATCAAAGTTAGATTGAAAGCAGCTTCTAATAGACAAAAGTCATATGTCAATCTAAAGAGAAGTGATATTTACTATGAAGTAAGAGACAAAATATTTCTCAATGATTCACCTTGGAAGAAAGTTGTACAGTTTGGTAAGAAAGTCAAGTTAAGTCCAAGGTTCATTAGTCCATACGAAGTGACAAAATGTGCTACAAACTAGCTTTGCCTCCTGAACTTCAGTGGATACATGATGTTTTCCATATGTCTATGCTTAAAAGGTATAGATCAGATCCTACACATGTTTTATTAGTGGAAGAGGTTGAGATTAGCCTAGATTTATCTTATAAAGAATAACATGTAATGATCTTGGCAAGAGAAGCTAAAGAGCTATGGAATAAGACTGTGCCATTAGTCAAAGTTCTCTAGAGACATCATGGAGTGGAAGAAGCTACATGGGTAACAAAAGCTCAAATGAAAGAGCAGTACCCTCAATTGTTTAGGCCAGGTAATTTTGAGGAAAAATGTCTTTTAAGAGGGGAAGAAATGTAAAACTCAAAAAATCCTGGTGTTATGAATAGTAATTCTATGGAATGAATACTATTTCCTAAGGTTGGGTCATACTAATCTTGCTAAATGAAAGTATTAATCACAACATAATTTTAGGTGAAATTTAAAGTTAAAACAAAGTCATGTTAGATGCTTAAAAATGACAGTTAAGTTTTATGGCAATGTAATGTGAATAGTGACCCAATTTTAGCTGAACCATAAAATATTCAAAAAGTTGCTCAAAAAATCTATGATTAATAT
>CANXYI011512346.1:0-11176 GCA_948208565.1 Hura crepitans
TTTACTCACATTTAATTAGACATACAAACATTATAACATGCCACAAACACATATACATGTACACATGCTACAGCTCATGCCAAACAACCCATACCATGGTTTGCACATGCCACGACCATAACTCACATTTACTTTAACTCACTTGTTTTTGCCAATTCCATCATACATGCATATTTATTAGTTTGCCACACATATATCATTTTTTTTTATCATTTTAACAAAAACACACACATATCTATATTTCATGTTCATGCCTTCACCCATAAGTTAACATACATATTAGCCATATTTTATTATTTTAACATAGGCACACATACATGTACTCTATACCACACATATTGTACCATTGCACCATTCCTATATGTTTCGGCCATACATGTCACACACATGCACATGCGTTATTTCTTTAAATTCACCACTTATGCATACTATCCTAAGTACATCTCCTAATTTCATTATGATTCACTCATCATAGACATAATGTACCTAACATACATTAAGCTCCTACCTCTCGGCTAAGTTAAATATGATATTCCTATTGTGTCTGTACTCATTATACATACTCACAACCTATTATAGCCATACATATTAACCATATAGCCTAATCTATTTTACATCTAAAGCTTAATCCTTGCTTTCTAAACTAAGGTACCCTTTATATACCTCATAGCTTTGCATAATCTCTAATAAAATCCTATCCTTTGCATCACACACACACCAACATCATGTCAATACATGAAACACACACTACCTCTCCTTCTGATTCATTTATTTCATGACATCCACACACCTTTCTACCTCTCAGTTCCATGTAATTACCATCCATTTGCCACACTAAATTAACCCCCATGCTTACATGAAATAAAATCAGTATTATTACTACTCATTTTAAACATTAATTTCACACTATAAGGCCACCAAACTCCCAAGATCAAGAATTAAGGCATGCTAGAATTTACTAAATTCACATAATTATTTAAGGAACCAAGCTCCTTCACTACTTATGCTAGCCCAAAGCACCCTTGTAACATCCTTTTCCTTTAACTTCAAGCTTGAGAACACCCTTTGATGTCTTTTATGTTTCCTCCTCTAAAAGTATCACCAAAGTTGCACACACACTAATTAAAATTTTTGGGCATGTAGGCATGTTTAGGGAAGGGAAATCTTTCAAGAAAAATAACAAAAACCAAAAGAAATTTACTTACTCCCTAATTAGATTTCATGCTACCCATGTATGCACTCTTACTCTAAGATTGATTTTCCTTGCACTTTTAGGCGTCTTGTGTACTGCTTAAGCTTTAAGATGGATTCCCAACTTGAATTACTATCTCTTGGTGGTAGTTTGATGGAAATGTAGGGATGGAATAGCCATGAAAATGGAAAAAGCTAAAGAAAAAATGTGACCAACAAATAGAGGAGGAAGGAAGAAAATAAAGAAAAAGAAAAGAAATGTGAGGTGATAGTGGGCTAGGTGTCCTTTAAAGGGAATGAAAATCTACCTTAGCCACTGGAGAGTTTTTAGGGTGCCTCAGGTTGCATCTCGTGATTCCCAAGAGCTTCAAAACTCAGTTTTTCGATAATAGGGGTTGCAAAAGTTGGGAAATTTTTAAAAATCACACGGTTATCAAAAAATTGTGCTATTTATTCCTAAAACTCTCATTTGGTCACAATTACATGCTTTCAAAATTTTGTGGCAAAATTCCATCTGGAAGTAGTCGAACTAAATTTTTAGGAATTTTAGTTTTGTCGCAGAATTTCAAGGAATTTTAAAAATTCACCTAGACCTCTAAAAATCATCGCATTTATTTCTAAAATCCTTGAATAGAATCATTTAAGGACATGCAAAATTTCACAGCCAAATTCCTTCAGGAGATAGGCTAGTAAAAAATCACAATTTTGCCGAAATACCAAAAATTCTCAAATGACCTCGAAAAATTAAAATTCCTATGCCGTTGGCCTTGTTACAATTTTTGACCTTCAGGGTATGATATTTTTAAGTCCATCCATGCTTATCCTAGGTCATTCCTGACCTAACTCAATCTGAGCCTACGGCCCACTAACTTACAGCCCGAAATAATTTATTGGTTTTGCTAAAATTTTAAACTCAATCATTTTCATCCTTTTTGAGCCTCGTAAAGTTTAATGGATAGTGTACCCTACCTCAGGCCTTGTGTAGGTAACTCGGCACTTTGGACACACTTCGAGGGTCTCGGGGTACTATCCTTGGAGCTTCAGCATATGGGCATTACAATTCTTCCCCTCTTAAGAAATTTCATCCTTGAAATTAGTTGATATAATTAAATGTAATCATTGAGTTTCCATTTGCTTTTAGAGTCCCTATGTAATTTTTAGGCATTACCCCTTCCTAAAGGTCTATCTATCTGAATGTGATATATTATCTGTGAATTGATTTATTTACAGCCATCAAATTAGTATGCCATTTGTTCTGAGTCATAGGCAATCTCATAATAAATCTTGTTATGCCTTTTTCCTCACTTCTATATGATATTAATATAAGATGCAACAATCTAGAAGGGATCTGATACTCAGGTCTAAACTATTAATAGGTTGGACATTCAGTCATGTCTACATTACATTACTTTTTATACCTGCCACACATAGTGTGACTGCAAATCTAAATATCTCCTCATTTACCTAGGTATATAGCATAAGGGGCTTCGTATGCCTCCTTCATATCCACAATCTTCAATCATCTATGCTATATATATACAACTTACCATGGTAGTACCTATATCCACCTTTACTCTACTTAAATCTAACAATCTTCCCCTCTTAAGGCTCACCCAGTAGGTTATTTTTCCTTTCTCTTGATACTCTATCATTACACCACTTAATTACCACTTATTCTCGTATTCATACCTCCCTTAGTCCTTTCTTATCTGTCCATATCCAATGACATTAGTTTTTTTCTCTATCTATTCTTATTATTTGACTCCTATTAAGTCCCTTTATAGTTGGGCTATCAACATGCCATGCTTAATTATGTGGGGTGTGTGCAATAATAGAAAAATATTATGCAATAGATGATGAAACAATATCAATGCCAATATGCAATTCATGTCAAAATGCAATGCCCAGGCTTGGTAATGGATGCAATCAAAGAAAGAAAACAACCCTTTTCTATAGGGACCTTGACAGTCATCTCTATAACCTAAATCTGCTTATATTTTTCTTGCTATATACACTTATACTAATCTCATCAAATGTCTTAAATGCCCGTATTTCCCTTCCCAATTATACAATACTAGTATTTCCCATTATCCTTTCGAGTACATATCCTTTATAGCTAGGTTTTCCTTTATTAACCTTATTTATCTAAGCCCCATATTTTTTCTCTCCTAGGGCCTATGACATTTTATTAATCGAGTTCATACAGATCACTGAGGTATCAATAAACCCATATGACATCACAAAAATTCATAATGCCTGTGTTAGACTTTGAAAGTAGTTTTAAGGACATCAAACTTTTTACTCATCAACTGGTAATGTCTTAATCTCAGACTAGTTGGGAGAAATATGCTAGCACTTCTAGCTGATCACATAAATCATATATTCCTAACAAAGGGTGTTTGGTTTCATAATCACTTTGTTCAATCATCTATACTTAATATACAGCTAAGACAGTTTGTCTTTTTCCTTTATAATAACATGAGTCTCCTCAAAGTGATACCCTAAGTTTAACAAACCCTTATCTACCATTTCATGTAACTGCACTTTTAATCCTCTCAATTCTATAGGTGCCATTCCATAGGGAATCATAGGTGTAGGAGAATTTTTAGAATACACTTTAGTTCCCAAATTGAGTTCTCTTGAGGAGGCAATCTTGGCATTTTCCTAAAACACATCTAGAATTCCAATTATAATTAGAGTTTACCCAAGACAAGGGGTGAAAGTTTTGATGTCAAAAATATTTATCAATAAACTTTTCACCCTATATAAATGATTTCTCTTCCATATCAACTAAGATAAAACTTTTCAAAAACCTCTCTCACTTACAACCCTCATTTCCTGTCCCTTTGTAGTTTAGAGGTTTAATTTTTTGGAGTTACGATCAACTATTAGTTAATATCTATATAACCCATTTATTCTCTAGGGTAATATCCACCTCAGAATAGAATATTTCAATGAGGTTAACAAAAACAATCGCATGTAGCTCATTTATTATCAAGGTGTATGCCTTTAGTGTACAGCTACAATCTGGTCAACAAATTTCCAACTCATATATCTAACTTTACTTGTTCAAGTTTTAGTCCCCTATCATATGCTAGTATAACACAAGCCTAAAAATGTATAAATCTTCAATCTATTAATGCCAAGCTGAGACATCAATTACATACAACATAATAGCAATAGCCTTTAGAGCATCTTTTCCTTTGTGAGCTTTATCAAATCCTTGTCTGATTGCAATTATGAGCTTCCCTCTTTGCCTCAGACCTAATCAAGAAGCTACTATTAAATGGGTCTCCTTTGGCCTGTCTTCGCACCCTATTCTATAGTGCAGCTATGGATGCCTATATATAGGTACCCTTTGCTAGTCTCTAGGGACACTTTTATCTGTGATGGTCTCTGGACATACAACTAAAATAGCCCCCCTTTCTTACCTACCAATACCAACCCTAATGTCTCCTGGTACAAGTGTCACAACTCGAGGGTGTCTTTTTGATAGCTGTTAATATCAAAATATTGATAGCCCTTCCTATCTACCTTTGGGGCAATTCCTTCTAAAATGATTTTGGCCCTACAGAGGAAGCATTCCACTACTATTGGTCTATCTGCATTGCCTTAATGCCTTTTTGTACAAATGCCATAGTTTGGGAAATTATTTCTAATTACTGCTGCTGTAACCCTGGGGCTAGTGGAAAGGGCCTATGTGTCCTATGCCCCTATTGAGTTTGGGCCTCTCTTAGCCTTTCTTGGCACTAGGTTTAGAACTAGTCTAACCTACTGTATACTGCTTCTTCTCCTGGGAGGGTTCATTTCTTTCTTGCATTTACTTTTCCCATAACATAGACAACTGTCAACAATGCTGTCGTGTATCTCAACAACTCCATAATCTATGATATCATCACTAATGATGTCTGATTAGGTTGCTGTACTATGCCTAAGGTAGCAGCTGATGTATAACACCACTTGACATAGCTATTTCTTGTAGAACATTAGGGCATAACCTACTACTTCCCTTTTCAATTCTGGTAAGGTCTGCTCACCTACCTTGATTACTATAGAAAAACTAACACCTATCAGCCTCATTGCAGTGTAACAGTTCAAGGAAATCAATCTTACATGCTGGAACTCATGTAAGATACTTAGGAATAAGAAACTTATGCTCTGATACCATTAAATGTGACACCTCCTATCGGATTCCCTAAAGAACCTGATAAGTGTTGCACTTCTTGATAGGTCACCCATACTAGGATTACTCCAGGAGAAAACTCCTTAACACTTATGGGTTGTTTTAAAACTCTATCCGATATGACTTAGATATCTAGTCTAAACCTTATCCACATGCATACAAGGTCTGACAGAATCAGACAAACCTTTATAAACCTTTTATAGGTCTCAAAAAAATTAGGTAGCATAACAACTACCTGGGTGATATACCAAAATTTTTTCAACACCGGTTAAAAACACTTTTATATACAACAACTCATAACCTCCACCCGGACCCTTCTAGTCCCCTAATCAAACATCAAAACATCTCATATATTTCAAAGTTAAACACATAGGGCCTTAGGCCTATAGATATAAAACCACAAACAAGCCCAAGTAAATAAAAACACCTGTTTATTTATAAGTAACTTGCTTAAGTTTACAGACTTAAGCAGTTCTAAGCATGCTGAATGCATAACCTATATTTCCTACATGAGTGCTTACTATATACATCAATGCATAGAAATATTTAGATCTTTATTGTCTTTGCTGTTACACTGCATGCATTACGAGGCTAGACAGTTATCCTTACTTACCTACACACCAAAACATTGGTACGCTGAGTATAAAACTTAGTGGTGGATTTAATAAATTAAAACATGTCTTATACAAGCACACAAAAGCTTTAATACATTAATAATAGAGGATTTAAGTGTATAAAATTAATTAAAAATTTCAAAACTAATTTCATGTGTATATATTCATCAGCTTAGTGATTACAGTCATGCCAAACACCTATAAGCACAAAAATATGGTCTAGGTGTAGTATGTGAGTAACACATCAAATGATTGATGCCATTCAGATGCTATGTCATGTGTCCTTCAAATTTACTAAAATGCCATTATGATAACTTTATTCAATTTATTTCTACAATTTATTCATTCATTCTATTATTCCCAGGTGTATTATTTAATTATTAAATAGGCCCAACTAGGTAGACTACACTTACAGACACTAAAACAAGAGGGAACTGAAAAGTGTGCAGTGGCTCACATTTTAGACTCTAACCGTTACATCGGCCTATAGCCTATAAGGATCAGTTCATAAAAACCTCCCAAGGGGCAAAATGCTAATTATCTTGTGCATAAGGATTAGTTTGTAGACCTTTCAAGACACTGATCATATTAAATATTCCATCCTAGTCTGCCTAACATACTAGTGTAGTGGCCTGTCTAGAGACCTCCGCCACTGCATTGGCATAGTCTGATATACAATAAAAGGAAAAAAGGTGTCTACCCTATAGACTAGTGCAGTGGCTCAAATATGAACCTCGACTACTGCATTGACATGGTTTGATAATCAGTTTAACAGCTACTAAACCCTAAGTTGACTGGTTAACTAGTGGGTGTCTAGCTAATGGGCCATCTGACTTTATTTACATTCATTTATTTATTGATCATCATTTTATAATATTTAAAAATGTTTAATAGTCAGTTATAAATTTATTTCAATAGTTAAAATTTGACCTGGATAGTTACAGGTCATTTTTGGTCCTACTGGACAATTACGGGTATATTTTCTAAGCTCAATTTAATATAATTACATAGGCATAATTAAGTCCATTTTATTCCATGAATTAAGGCTCTATTACATGCAATTTATGAATCATTTCTAAGCTAAGTTCAGTCTGGTCCTTTTATAGGATAGTTATAGGTCATTTCTGTTATTTACATACACATTTACATGCCCAATACTAGCCTTGTTCTAGGCATTTTTCCTATGCCATCCTAGAGCAACACTTCATACAATCATAGGCTCGAAGCTAAGTCTATTTATAGTTTTCAAGTGACCCTTAAGGTAGCCTCAAATTCCATTCAAAATAAAGGTATAAAAGGTCTCAAATATAGGTACGACTTTTTGCCCTTGTAATTCACATTTTAGGATAATTTAGTCACTTAAATTCCAGCAAATTCAAACCACATTCTAGCTCAATTTAACATAGGTTTTTCTTACTATTACTTAACCATTTTCATACCATATATCTCCCATATGTGTATTTATTTCTATTATAAGGTCATGTTCCCCATTTCATACTTAACATGCCATGTTATTTCAAACACATTTAAGCATGCTACAATATGTTCATTATACCTTGATTTCCATACATGTGTCTCAGCCAAAAATGGACAATGTGCACAATCATGTTTTTACTCACATTTAATAAGACATACAAACATCATAACATGCCACAAACACATACATGTACCCATGCTACACCTCATGCCAACCAACCTATACCATGGTTTACACATGCCATGGCTACAACTCACATTCACTTGAACTCAATTATTTTTGCCACTTCCATCATACATGCATATTCCTTAGTTTTCTACACATATATATCATTTTTTTTATCACTTCAACAAAAACACACACATACCTTTATTTCTGTTCATGCCTTCACCCACAAGTTAACATACATATTAGCCATATTTTATTATTTTAATATAAGCACACATACATGTACTCTATACCATATGTATTATACCATTGCACCATTCCTATATGCTTCGACCATACATGTCACACATATGCATATGCCTTATTTCTTTAAATTCACTACTCATACATATTCTCCCAGGTAAATATCCTATTTTCATCCTGATTCACTCATCACAGACATAATGCACTTAACATACATTAAGCTCCTACCTCTTGGCTAAGTTAAATATGATGTCTTAATTGTGTCTTTCCTCATTATACATACTCACAACCTATTATAGCCATGTATATTAACCATATAGCTTAATCTATTTTACATCTAAAGCTTAATCCTTGCTTTTCAAGCCAAGGTACGCTTTTTATATCTCACAGCTTTGCATAATCTGTAACATAATCCTATCCTTTGCATCACACACACACACACACTAGCATCATGTCAATACATGAAACACACACTGCTCTCCTCTTAATTCATTTATTTCATGACATCCACACACTTTTCTATCTCTCGGGTCTATGTAATTATCATCCATTTGCCACACTAAATCAACCCCCATGCTTACATGAAATAAAATCAGTATTATTACTACTCATTTCAAACATTAATTTCACACTACAAGGCCACCAAACTCCTAAGGTCAAGAATTAAGGCATGCTAGAAATTACTAAATTCACATACCTATTTAAGAAACTAAGCTCCTTCATACCTCATACTGGCCCAAAGCTCCCTTGTAACATCCTTTTCTTTTAACTTCAAGCTTGAGAACACCTTTTAATGTCCCTCATATTTCCTCCTCCAAAAGTATCACCAAAATTGCACACACACTAATTAAAATTTTTGGGTATATAGGCATATTTAGGGAAGGGAAATCTTTCAACAAAAATAATAAAAACCAAAGTAAATTTACTTACTTCCTAATTGGATTTCATGCTGCCCATGTATGCACCCTTACTCTAAGATTGATTTTCCTTACACTTTTTGGCATCTTGTGTACTCCTCAACCTTCAAGATGGATTCCCCACTTGAATTGCTATCTCTTAGTGGAAATTTGATGGAAATATAGGGTTGGAATAGCCATGAAAAAGGAAGAAGAAGGCTAAAGTAAAAATGCGACTAGCAAATGGAAGAGGAAGGAAGAAAAGAAAGAAAAAGAAAAAAATGTGGGGTGATAGTGGGCCAAGTGTCCTTTGAAGGGAATGGCCACTTGCCTTAGTTGCTAAAGAGTTTTTGGTGTGCCTTGGGTTATGTCTCGTGGCTCTTGAGCGCTTCGAAACTCGATTTTTCAGAAATAGGGGCTGCCAACTTTGAGAAATTTTTAAAAATCACATGATCATAGAAAAATTGCACCATTTATTCCTAAAATCCTCATTTGGTCCCAATTATATTCTTATAAAATTTTGCATCAAAATTCCATTGTGAAGTAGTCGAACAAAAATTTCAAGGATCTTGATTTTTTGATAGAATTTTAGGGAATTTTAAAAATTCATCCAGACCTCTAATAATTATCATGTTTATTTCTAAAATCTTAGAATAACTTTATTTGGTGGCACACAATATTTCATGGGCAAATTCCTTCGAGAGATAGGCTAGCAAAATATCACGAAAAATTGCAATTTTATCGAATTATCGAAAATTCTCCAATAACTTTAAAAAATTAAAATTCCTTCACCGTTGGCCTCGTTACAGTTTTTAACTTTTAGGGTATGATATTTTTAAGTCCGTCTAGGCTCATCCTGGGTCATTCCCAACTCGACTTAATTTGAGCCTATAGCCTACTAGCTTACAATAAAAAATAATTTATTGGTTTTGCTAAATTTTAAATTCAGTCGTTTTCATCCTTTTTGAGCCTCGTAAAGTTTAATGGATAGTGTACCCTATCTCGGGCCTGTGTAGGTAACCTGGCACTCCGGGCACACTTCCTGGGTCTCGAGGTACTATCCGCAGAGCCTCAACATATGGGTGTTACAAAAGGTATTCGCACGAACCAAAAGTAGGTAAACCTTACAAAGTCCGCACGGACTGCCAACAAGCTGATTTTGAAAAAGGTTTTCACGGATCGACCTTATCCCTAGTTCGTATGGACAACCACAAGATAAGAATGCAATAACCCATAAAAAGGTAAAACATGTATAAAGTATAAAAACTATCACAAAAAGGGCCGCACAGACCTCACATACATGTAGATAAGAGTTTGCACTGACTCTAGGTAGCACCTAATAAGTCTACATAGACTACCTAATCTACCACATGCAGAAAGTTGCATCATCCTATCCTAATGATTTTGAAAAATCTAGTCAAAAGATAGGTCCGTACGGACTAAGTTAGGCCTAGATGAACTAAGTTCACACAGACTTGTCGAACTAGATAATGCATAATAAAGAAGATGAAGAAAAAAGCAACCAAGAACCCAAAACAAAGCCTAAAAAGAGAAGAAAAGAACCTATTTTTCCACACAAGCGTGGCTTGCCAAATTGGCTAACAATAGTTTCAGAGCACCGAATGGAACACCATTCACTGGGGCGATGTTTTGAGGCTTGTTATTCATCAAGTAGGGTATAAAAATTTCTAGAATAGGCATGGTTATGTCCTTCATTCGCTGAGGAGGTGGAGGAGATGACGCGATAGTAGTCGCCGACAATAGGAGCGCCGTCGTAGTCTCTCCGATGGCTATATTTGTGTCGAAAATGGGAGACGATGAGCTAGAATCATGTAGGGAGGCCATAGATGCCAGAGAAAAAAGAAAGAAGAAAAATGAAAATAGGTAAAGTGAAACAAAGAGGTAAAGCTTGACTATTTTCTTCTATCATGACACTTTCACATGAACTTCACCATTTACATCCATATGGACTAAAACCTTAGCCAATTCAGCATTAGCTCATCATCCATATGGATTACTTCCACAAACCCTTGATTATGTTCACATGACCTATTTCATGGTCCATACATATACCTATCTTTAGTCTGCACACATCATTTCGCATACTTAGTTTTCGTTTGCACGGACCTACCTTAGCCTATGCATCTTAGATCCGTATAGCCTTTGTTTGTCTAGTGCATCTAGAAACTTGACCTTAAGAGATCATGAAAACTATCAAACCAACATCAGAAGAGGGATAAAACATGAAATTAGATGAAATTTGCAATTAATTATGAGAGTAAAAAAAAATAAATTTATGAAAAAACTATATAGGTCATTTTTGGTCAGTAGGCTTAAAAATGGTTTTTCTAATAAAATAAACTGATTTTGAGCCAATACTCACCATCATCAATAACTAATAAGA
>CANXYI011512476.1:0-17899 GCA_948208565.1 Hura crepitans
TAAAAATTAATTATTTCTTCTCTTCTTTCATTATTTTAAAGACTAAACTCACTTTCTTTTCCTCTAATTTTTTTAAAATTAAATTAATTAATGCCCCATAAACCACTAAAAATCAAAGCTTGAAAATTATAAAAAACCGAATTAAAATGCTATAATTTCATGTAACTAGATTTTAGTAAAAGTACTTCTCGACCTCTAAAAAATTCAATTCTAGCATCATTAGACTCATTAAAATTTTTAAGTGTCAGGTTATATAGGTTTTCATAACTTTCTGAGCAACTTTGAAAATTATTTATGGTTCAGCTTTGCCTTGGTCACTATTCTTAAAACATTGTCGTAAAAACTTTCTTAGCATTTTAACCCATCAAATGAACTATGATTGATTTCAAACTTTGCCCAAAAATATTTTACAACTGATACTTTCATTGAGTAACTTTAGTGTAACCCAAGTCTTGATAGCACTATTCATCTCGAGAAAGTACTATTCATAAAATCAGAATTTTTTTAGGTATTACGCATAAGGTAGGCTAGTATAAGCCCCATCAACCCGAAGGTCCATCTATCAATATAGATTCGAAGATTAAACATATCATGAGACCGAAGGTCAAGCATAAATCAAGAGTCTAAGATCAAGCATAGCATAAGTTTATGGATATAGCATATCATGATGGCTAGTATGACTATTTATAAACCTGAAGTTCATTCACAGTGTCAGTCTACAGACTGAATATAGCATAGACCTATAGGTCAACATAAAATGTATGGCCAGTATAATTTTTATGAACCTAAAGGCTTATCTGCCAATGCAAATCCAAAGATTGAGCATAACATAAACTCATAGGTCAACATATAGCATAAGCCTATCAGCTAAACATAGCATAGGCTAATCGGCCAAAGATAAAAAAGTACCAAAGTACCCTAGTAGCTACTAAAAACCCCTAGTTAATGGGCCAACCTCTCTAACTAGGATACTTGCTTATATAGGCCAATAACAAATTTACTTTTAGTTTCACCATCTTAAAGTAGATTGAGTGAATTTTATTTTTAATTTGGTCAACACATGAGCCTAAGGAAAATAATGTTCTTCATCATTTATTATTCCCAGTATATTACCATTCATGCAACATAAGTACATTAATTAACACATCAATATATCCATCTTTTATGCATAATAAACATTATCATGAGTATTTTACTCTTTAAATCACTTTAGGCCATTCTTGCCTTCTATACTCATCATTATATCATAAGTAATTGATGAATACCTGCAGCACCTATCCAATTCCATAATAGCCATTTAGCCAAAGCACAAGCTCATCTTGCATTATGTTATTTCCCAACTACCATATGCCATCTGTGTTATCATTTCATTAATCATATTTCAATTCTTCATATTATGTCATTCAACCATATCATAATCTCATAAAGCATTATGGCATTTCAAAATTACCATATGTCATCTATATCATTATATCATCTTTCTCATGCCAAAAGTTCATACATATGTTCAAACATATTCTCACTATATTACACATGTCACTACATGTTCACACAATTATTATTATACATATGGTTATACATTATTCATAGCATACATAATATGCCACATACTCACAACTACTAGCCATAAGCCATTCGACTATACATCACACCTATATAATTATTGTATTTTATCACATTGCACATAACATCTCAATTCTTCACACTCATTATCATTCATGTGTTTATATATCTTCCGTAATATATATATATATATATATCAACAAACATATGTGTACATACATACACCAATAGGCCTTTTAGCAATCAAGCCTCGAAGCATCCATTACTATTATTCAATCATGTTACACATCATTTCTTATATACATTTAATCATAACATCAATTTATGGACAAACATCATCAATATCATGTATATGTGAGACATACATACACACACATGTATTATGGCCATTCAACCATCATGTTACATACCTTTACATATCCCTTCTTAACATGTTAAATGCATACTCATAAGTTCATTCATTCAATTACATCCATATATGCATACCACTGAACTAGTATGTATGCTTAGATCATAGGCATATTTACATGCATTATGAATATAACACATTTCATTATCTCATCTCATCTTAACTATTTCATATATATATATATATATATATATATATATATATATACACACCTCGTATAAGCACATAATAAGCCTATCATGCATTATTAAGGCATACAAAATATAAATGCCTCATGTAACTCATTTTGCCACAAATAGGTTTTTAAGGCAAAAATCCATTCAATCATCATATGTAACTCATAATGCATTCATGATGTCATAATTCATACTTACATATCATTTTCGTACATGATTTACAACATTACTCGTAATATACCCACTTAACACAAAATCGTACATCATGTGCATTTTAAATTCCATAAGCATTCTCATGCTTTCAAATACCCTAATATATGTTAAATATACTAATTATTATCTATTTAAGCATTTTCATACTCAATTATTACATTAAGCACTATATGCCTCAATTAGGCATATTAATGCACATATCATTAACACAAAATGATTTATATATGTTAAATAATCATACACAAGATTCAAAATGCCTCATCATACATTTTACATGTCATATTTCTTACCTAATGTCATTAATTACACATACTTCAACATTTAACACATATTTACTCATATAGGCATATTATGTAAATTTGGACATTTCATCGAATTATCATGATTTAATTCAATTGCACATACTATAAGGGATACATAGACCTTATTAACCTTAATTACTCCTCAACGGCCTCCTCAAGACTATACTTTTCTTTTTCCTTGATCCTCTCTTTCCTCCATAAACATAACCTCATCCAAAAATCAAAAATTCATAATAATTATAATATTCATCCATAATTAAAAAAAAACATAAATATCTCTTCTTAGGCACTTAAGGAACCTTAGAAAAATATAAAATCATGCAAAAATCCATTGAAAAATTTTTAGAGTTACTATTCACCATGACCTCTAAAAATTCCCAATAATTCAAATAGCTAACAATTTTCCAAATTTACCTAATAAATCACTTATTGGCATCCCATTACTTCTTAAAAAAATATAAAACCTTGAAAATAAACTCTTTTTCGCATACATGGTCACTATTCATCCATAATATTAAAAAATTCATAATAATTCATAGAGGGATCCAAAATTGAATCTAACTTGATAAATGTGTTCTTGGGCACTCATAGAATCCTAAAAAAATATTAGATTAAAGGAATCTTACCTCATTCAAAATCGAGTTACTATTTACCTATGTACCATTCACCTAAAATTCTCCCAATTTTTCTTCAATTGAGCCTTCAAAAACTAACATTTAGACCATAAAAAATTGAATCTTTTCATAAATAGGGGATTTAGTATGAGTTTTTCTAGAAATTTTGAGAAGGAAGATTAGGAAGCCCTAAAAGGGCTTCCTTTGCTCTTTACGTGAAAGAGAAGAAAATAAGAAGAAATAGGTATTGAAAAATGAAATTTTTCTTGTTGGAAATGACTTTTATATCAATAATCAATTGCCAAGATCATTTCACGTAAATAGATCTAATGGCCATATACAAGCCTAAGCAAAAATCCTTCTTTTCTTATTTATATCTTCTCTTTATTTTTATACATCCATTATTCCTTTTCTAACATGATTTTTTTTCTCTATAATTATACCAAATAATCATACATATGATTCCTTAAATGTCTTAAAAAATCCATGCTCAAAAACAAAGAAAATTTGATTAAAAATGTTACTTGTATCTGCACCCGTTTTTCATATCATATAATATTTTCCTTTAACCTGCCAATGGGTTAATATGCAAAACTGCAAAGTCAAGTTTTTCAACATTAACCATCCAGTGGGTTAATGTACAAAACTACCTAATGATGTGTTTTTACACCTTAACCCAGCACTGTGTTAATGTGAAGAACCATGAGTTTAGACTTCTACACCTTAACCCATTGGCTTCCATTTTATACCATGAATGCTTCTTGTCATGACTACCTTTAAAATAAATAATTTCATACATGTTTACACACACACACACACACATCATATAGTCTCTTTAACCATATTCTTTCCTATAGCTTTTAGCTTTTTAACCAACTTAAAAACTTCATTTTAATTCCATCCTTTACTCCAAAATATTCCAACATATACCTTTAACCTTATTGTAGGTTAACATATATAAAATAGAAATAATAAACTTTTACACATTAACTTCCAATGGGCTAATGTGTAAAATTATGAATTCAAACTTTTTCAACATAAACCCATTGGTGGGCTAATGCTATATATCATAGGATTTCACAAAAATTTTAGATTATGTATTAACTTGTCTACGAATTAATATACAAGACTGAAAAAGGTTATAACCCCTCTCTATAATGTTAGTGTGACCTCAGATCTCAGGTGACACTATTCATATGCTAAAAAGTACTATTCACAGTACTAGAATTTTTGGGCATTACAATATTGGCATAAGAAAAATGAATAACTAATGAAAAATTATTAAATATAGATAAATACAAATTAAAAGTTAGCATCATTTATGAGTTTCATAGTATTAGAATATAGTACGGAGCAATTTTGTTTAGCGTATCAACTTCTGGCTGATATGTAGGTTATAGATTATGCTGAGTGAATTAATGGATCAAGTCCATTAATATTAAGAGTTTCAAATGATTGTTGAATAGGTAAGAAAAGTTTACCACAAGCATTCTTATATAATTTAACATTCATGTATATGCAAAGGTGTGTAAATGTCATGTGAACCTATGTACTTGAACACTAGTATTAGAATATTTCTTTCCAAAGAGAAATTTTTATAAGTTAATAATTAAATGTTATAAATGTTTACTTAATGTATATTTGTATATGTTAAATGATATAAATGTTGTAAATATGTGTGACATATGTTAATTATATGTGAAATGATATATGAAGTGTAAGGGAGTAGATATACCAAAATAATTGAATAAAGATAAAGATGGCATGATAAAGGAACAATAATTGACCAATATTGTGGCATCCTATACTTGAATTGATTATCAGTTTGGTATAAGGGTGTTACATTTTAGTTGGTATCAGAGCTTAGGTTTAGGCATTTTTTGCTATAAATGGTTGTACATGTGTGTGACATATATATGTACACGTGCATTACATAGTTGCACAGCTACTAGGATGCCTATAATGATCTGCACACTTACAAAGATGAAACTTGTATAAAAATCATAGGTATAAGTTGAACAAAAGTGATAGCTAAAGATTATATGTGAACATAAAAGGTTATAATGCTAGATAGTCATCGATAGAGATGGATAATATCAATAATAGAACAGATTAAAGTTATAGGTTAAATTATAAAAATGAATAGAAATGACAAATATCACTACAGATAGAACCAATTGCATGAGAGATAAGAAATATAAACTTTAAGCAGAGGTAATCAAAGGAGATATCAAGAAAAAGTGAGATAGTATGTGAATTACAAGTGAATAAAGTAATATGAATTGTGACTAAAAGTAAAGATATGATATAGAATAGAAACATATATGATATTTAGAGCAATCAAAACAAAAGATGCAGTGGTTGGAAACCTTATGAAATTTCTAAAAAGAGAAGTATATAAAGGGAATTTCGAAATAAAAGATGAAGTGGTTGCAACCCCTATGTAAGTTCTAAGAAGAGAAGCATACAAAAGAAATTTTGAAGACAAAATTTCCTAAAGAGGGGAAAAGTTGTAACACCCTCAATTTGTCTATTTTATACTAGGATAGAATTGAAATTAGAAAAAAAAAATGGAAATGAAATAGACATGCAAATTGAGTAGATCCAATTGGTGTGAAAAATTGAGCGAAAAATGACAAAAGGGCAAAAAGAGAAATATATGAGAAATCTAAGGGAAATTTGGAAATGTACATTTGGTGGCCATATAATGAGAGGATCACATGTAAAAAATGATAAATATGAATTTGGCATTAGAGGAACATGAAATTATGGAAATAATGAGGTTTGAAAGATAATCCTAATGAATAATAACACTCAGGCCATGAATAGTACTTCTTCAGCCCAAGTGGAGTTGCCCCGAGCACACAGCAGTATAAATTATAAGATAAATTATAGTGTAATTTGAGGTCAAATAAGAGGTTAAAATCAAAAAAGAAATTTAGATTACAGTTGGGTATGAATAGTAATCCTTTATGGCTGAACTAAAAATTTCCAAAAATGTGCTCAAAAAAATTTGACTTGCACATCCTATTAGTAAAATACTTAGAGGAATATAAAAATCTTAGTGTTATAATTTATTTACAAGTGGAACTATTAACAATAAATTGGGGAAATTAAAAAGGGAAAAAGATAAATTTATGAGATAAGCATGACTTGATATTTTGGTAAGGTGTAATTGGGGCCATTGGATTAAATAGTGACATAAGAGAACTTAGCCATCCAAAATAAAATAGAATAAATAATTATAAAAAGAAATAGGGACACTTGGATTCAATATCAACCATACATGTGAAACATATTTAATCCTAGCCATTAAAGCATATGTATAACTAAGAATTTAATATGAAATGTTCATTTGATTTTAGCCACCTCTGCTTTCATTTTTTGTCCTATAGTAGAAATTTTCTCTTCCTTGTTCATCAAAAAAATTCATTTGTTAATCTTCTATTTTAACTCAAATTTATACACAAAAATAAAAGTTTACGCAAAAATAATTTTTTAGTTCTTTAAAGATATATGGAGAAAGATAATTTTAAAGGAAGAAAGGAGATGGAAGATGGGAGTTTAAGGTCATGGAAGATTTGGTATGTTGGTCCTCTAATTATGTAATTTATTTTGTTAATTAAGGATTACAAGTGAATATTTAAGGAATTATTTAAAGTTACATAATTAATGATGATTTTTTTATGAACTATGTGAGTAATATGACTATAGAAGAACAAAAATTTGATGATATAGTGATAAAGTGATGAAATTAAAGTGAAGTGGAAAGTGATTTAAAGGATTAAATCTAAAAGAGGCATGTTTATTCTTTTACCATGAGACTTGTATGTGCACATTTATAAAATTTAGCCAATCATTATATTACGATTTTTTACATGAAATTAATTGTATAAAGGTGTAATTAGGTTCCAAATGAGATATTCAAAAGATGGAATGTTTAAAAAAAAGACAATAACTATGTAAATACTAGTTGGGAGAATGGTGTATCAAAAGAAAATTAAGGGAAAAAAATAGTTAATGTACTTAGATACTTGACATGATTATGGTTAGAAATTTATGAAAAAATTATAGAAGTGATAACATAATGAAAATGGACAATTCCACTCTTATTTTGAAACTTAGAATAATGAAAATGGCATGAACTATTAGAGATCTTATGTATATCTATGATAAGGAATCATGATCATATAACATATGAAACATACATATTAAGAAAAAGAATTTTATCCCTTAAGTTACATAATATGAAATTTAGAGAATTTCTTTAGATAGTTGTTATATTGAAGTAGTAATGTATGAACTTATACATTGATAGATGGAATTGTATGAACTTATGTATTGATGGATTGAATATGATATAAAGAAATTTATGCTTAGATATATACATACGCGCGTGCACACACACACACACACGTATATACATAATTAAATGAAGTAATATATAAGATATAAAAAATGTATTATTATGAGAAAGGAATTATTATATAATAGATAAAACATAATGTAAAAATTATATATATGTATTTGTGTATGCATGAGTTTCAATTGTAATATGAAATAATTATTGATTTAATTGTTATAAGCTTATATGTATTTGATTATAAATTTTTATGTATATATATCTAAATGGTTTGATAGTTGACTGAATATATAAAATACATCAATATTGAAATAATAATTGAATTGTAAAATATTGTGTAAATGATGAGTAAATAATTACCATTGGTATGTGTGTGTGTGTAAAATGATACTTTAATAAGATAACATCACCATATGCCTTGATAATGTAGATAGTTATGGTAAAGGTTAGTTGATCGATAAACTATAGATTATTTGTTCACAACTACATGTTTATTCTTGCACTTCGATGCATATTTTGCTAGCACTATGGTGTATATTTGTATCCACACTTTGATACATATTTGTTACACAAGTAAAGTGCAAATTCAGCAAATTTGTTAATTGGGCACGTAGTGCCATATTTTTTTTTATTTTGGACACTTCACTTTCATATTTGTATATTCAACAACCTGGTATGGATAATTGTATATAATTATTAAGGGCAAAATAATCTAAAAATATATTACATTGATAAAAGCATTAAACGTAAATTATACAAGTCAAACCATATAGTTATATGGAATAAAAGCACCATGAATTGAATTATTTGAGGATACATAAGATATCATTAAGTTAATGATATACTTTACAAGTTATAATCTTAAATTTTAAATAAATACATTTACAGATGAAATATGATTAGCAAAACTTATCAAATAATATGTTATAAATGAACTTGAATAACTATTTGTATACATATGTTTGAATAAGAAAAGGAAATATAAATATCATAGTTATGTAAAAAAAAAATACATATACCGAAATAAAGGATAAGAGATATCAAAGCTATAGTTAAGTGAAAAGGGGATAAATAAATAGATACCATGTGAAAATTATATATGTGTTTGTGTAGGTATTATATGTTTATAAGGTCAATAAGTAATTATTCATATGAATACAAATTACTACTAGAGAATATAAACATGTGTATTCAACAAATAATTATAATTAACTATAATTGATAAAAAATAATATATTTTAAATATTGAACTGTATATGAATCAAAGATGTAGATAGAGAACAATTTAGTAATAGAATCATTTAGATAAATACAAAATTCTTTAATGGTAAAAATAACGTATGATAAACTAGTATAGGGAAAAGTGTGCAAAATAGAAAGGTAAATGTAAAGTGATAAGTACAATATATTTACAATTATAGCATATAGTACAAAACCAATTTCGATATAGTATTTTTGTTTACAAGACTATTACTAGCTATTTGAATAGCATGCACATATATAAGAATATAGGCATAAGGAAAATGAATAACTAATTAAAGATTATAAAATATAGATAAATAAAAAATAAAAGTTATAATCATTTACGAGCTTCATAGTATTTGAATACACCATTTGTAACGACCGTAAGTCGAGGCTTTGTGAATAGTATGACTGAAGCCGAAAAATGTTTCCCGAGTGCCAGGTCACCTTCACGAGGCTTGAGGTAAAGGTATTGGTCATGAAACTTTGAGGGGCCATAAAGTGATGAAATTGACTTAATTTAAACATTTAGTAGAACCAATAAATTATTTTAGGTTGTAAACTATTATGCCATAGGCTTAGATGGAGTCAGGTTAGGAATAACCCTAGAATGTGTTCGGGAAGACCTGAAAATGCATACCTTGAAGGTTAAAAATTCCCCTGAGTCCATTGGTGATAGAATTTTTGAATTTTGAGGTCATTTGAAAATTTTCTTAATTGTAAGGTTTTTCATGTCAATTGAGGCAGTTGGTTAACTATTCTGTCGATAGAATTTGGCCGTGAAATTTTATAAGCCTCTAAAATGGACTAATCGAGGATTTTTTAATAGACATAATGACTTTTAGAGGTCCAAGTGATTTTTTTTTAAATTCTCCAAAGTTTCTACTGAAATTAAGCTTTTTTAGGTTGTTTAGGTGGCACGTGAGCCTTACCCATGCCACCTCAGCCACTATATAAAGCCCAAGGTGACACCTAAGTAGCCACTTTGCCACATCCACTTACCCTTCTCCCTTCTCCTTCTTCATTTATCTTCCTCTCACTCGCTGCCATTTTTGGTTCAAGCCATACTTTTCATAGCTTTAAGCAAGCTTTTCCCTTGCCTATTATCACCATAAATCCCCAAATTGTGTTATAAATTGACTTTTGTGAAGGTGTTGTAAGTCATAAAAGTCCCTAGAGCTCAAGAAAATTCAAGATAGCTCAAGGTGTACACCAAGGATGATTAAAAAGGTAACTCTTGATGTGTAAGTATTTTAGCCCTTTTTAATTTATTTCCTAGGGGATTTGGTTATTCTAAGAACACCTATGTGATTGGAGTTTGATTTTGAAGAGTGTGTGATTTTTGGTGAATTTTTGACGGGGTATTAGCCAGTATAAAGACAAAGGCATAAAGTGAGGCATTGGTGAGTTCTTTTAAGCTTGAAGTGTGGAATTCAACCCTTTTGATATTAAGTAAGTGAATTTATGGCATTTGAAGTATGATTGATGGATGTTATATGTGTTAAGCTTGGATTACTTATATGGAAAATGTAAGAAAGGTGGTATATGTGTGTGAATTAGTGATTTACGCATGTGATTATATTAATGGTGTGTGTAAAGCATGATTGGAATGTTGATTTGAGGGAAGAAATTCATGGGACAATAATTTCTCCTTTTAGTTGAGAGCTTTAAGCTTGTATATAACTTATTAAGGTGTTATATCATGATATGTAAGGTATATGGCATGAAAGATGCTTGAAAAGTATATGTATGTAATGAGAATTATAAGTTTTAGTATGTGTCTTCTTGTGGCCAAGAGGTTCTTTAGTGGGTACGCTAAGTGCATGGCATGTGTACTTGGCTTATAAAATTGAATTTGGTTTGCCATCGATGGCATGTGAGGTGTAACTAAAGAACTTGGTGAACTAAGGCTAGTGTGTGTACGTATGTAATGTGGTTGAGGCATGATTATAGTGTATGTTGGCTTAGTTTGCATGGCAAAGGCATAATGTGTGTATAAGCATGCTTATATGGTGTTTAAATATGGATATGTGTGTTTGAATGTGATAGAAAGCATGTGTAAGGCAACTTGAGGCTTTTGGCTGAGAGCTTTACAAGGCAAATTGGCATCAAAATGAGTTATGGCCTAACTAGCACATGTGTGAGTAATGGTAAGACATTTATGGCATGAATATGGCATTATTTGTATGGCATGATTTAAGTGAATGACCATGTTAGTATGGCATGAAATAAATAGCAAATGGTACAATTTTAAAGGAAGGAAAGAAGATTAAAAAAATGAACTTGAAAGTGAATTAAAATGGTAGGAAAAATGGACTTGTAAATGAACTTATTTTAGGCATGAATTGTAACTTGAAATGGCCTAATTTGTAATGTTATTGTGCCTTGGCATGTAAGCCATTTGTATGGCAATGTGATATCCTTAAATGAGCTTGGCTTTAAGCCAATGGAAATATATGATTGTTAGTGCAATTGGCACTGAAAAAGGACTTAAAATGAACCTAAAATGGCTATCACAATTAGGAAAAATGACCTATAACTGTCTCATAAAAAAATGATTTTGGTACTATAATTAGATTAACTACCTAACATGTAAATAATTAAGCCAAAATAATAGGCTAGACTTGATTTAATATGGTTGTAATTATACCTTCAAAAATGAATTAAATTGTGACTAAATTTTACCTGTAATTGCCTCGTGGGGCTAAAAATGACCTATAACTGTTCAAGTCAAAATTTGACTATTTGATAAAAAAATTTAACTATCTATTTTTAAACTTATAATATTATAAAAAGATGATTAATAAAGAAAAGAACTTAAAATAAAGTCAGATGGCCCATTAGTTAGACAACCACTAGATGGGTTAACCAATCAACTTAGGGATTAGTAGCTGCTAGACTGTCTATTTATCAAACTAGGCTAGTGAAGTGGCCGAGGTTCATTATTGAGTAGCTGTGCTAGTTTATAGGGTAGACACTTTTCATTGTTGCCTTTATAATCAGACTATGCTGGTGCAGCAACGAAGGTCTACAAAAAGGCCACATCACTAGTTTACTGTCTAGACTCAGAGGAAATATTTGATATGATCAGTGCCCTTGGGAGGTTTATAGACTGATCCCTATTCATAGTTAGTATTTTTGCCCCTTGGGAGGTTCCTATGAACTGATCCCTATAGGCTATATCAAGCCGATGCAACAGTCAAGGTCTAAAATGTTAGCCACTACACATTTTTTTCAATTCCCTCTTGGTCCAATGTCTGTAAGTGTCATCTATCTAATCAAGTTTATGAAATGAATTTAAGATAGAATAAAATGTAACTTTAAATTAATTGATGATAATTCTTGATAGTCATTTTAATAAATACACCTTAGTGGCATTTTGGTAATTTAGAAGGAAATATGACATATCATTTAAATGGCATCAATCATCTAGCATGTTGCTCACATACTACACCTAGACCTTTATTTTGATGCTTGCATATGCTTGTTAATGCCTATTACTTGTTTTAAATGGTTTAAATTCACTACTAAGTTGTATACTTAGCATACCTGTGTTGTGGTGCGTAAGGAACAAAGATAAGCAAGCTAGCCTCGATGATCGTGCAATGTAGCCATACAAGTGCTGAAGGGTTCAGAAAGTTATTTTTCTCCTTTTAGTAAATCCTGTAATTTTGGGTTAGCATGTTTAAAAGTTGTTATGTTTGTGTATATAACCTGAATGTAATGTATATAAGTAGGTGTGGTGTTTGTTTGGTTTGTGTGTGGTTTGATAACTGTGGGCCTGAGACCCTGTGTGTTTGATGCAAATTTGTGTATGATGTGTGCTGATGATTGACTAGGGAATTAGAAGGGTCCAGTTGGAGTTTTATGGATTGTTTGCCTATAGATATGCTTTTAACAGGTGAAAAAAATTTTGGTATGTGACCCGAGTAGCTGTTATGCTACCCAATTTTTTGTGACCTAGAAAGTGTCTTTTCATGAGTTTTTTTTTAATCTGTTTGACCATGTATGAATATGATTAAAAACTAGATTTGACATTTAAGTAATATCTAATAGAGTTCTAGAATAGTTCATAAGTGTTAAGGAGTTTACCTTTAGAGCAGTCCTAGGATAGGTGACTTATCGGGAAGTGCATTGCCTATCGAGTTTCTTCAGAATCCCATAAAGGGTGCCACACCAATGAGTATTTTTGTTCTACTTATCAACTTTTTATAGATGCGTAGGTTATGGATTAGGCTAGGTAAGTAGTAGATTATGTTCGAGTAATAGTATGAGTTTTACATGATTGATGAACATGTAAGAAGAGTCTAGCATAAGCATTCTTGTTTTGTTTAACATTTGTATAACATCTAAAAACCCTGAGTTTATGAAAAGTACTTCTCGAGAATTGAATATTATTTCCTAAAACTTTGGTTATGCAAATGTGATGAATGAAAGTATTAATCATAAAATAATTTTTTCACAAAATTTGTTGCGAAAACAAAGTCATTAAGGTGGTTAAAAATGCAATTAAAGTTTTTACAGCAGTGTCTTATAAATAGTAACCTAGTGTATGCTGAATGATAAAATATTTAGTTTTAGCTCAAAAAAACCTTAAAATAGCACAACCTGATGCTTAAAAATTCTGAATAAGCCATTTGTAATAGAACGAGAATTTTTTTGATATCAAGAAGCAATTTAAAAAATTAAGGGAGAATTAAATTATTTAATTAAATTAGTTCCTCTTAGTTTCTAGGTACGATTTTCTTAAGACTTGCAGATTATATATTTATTGAATTAATTGCACTAAAAAGGGGATTATATTAAGCTCTAATGTGAAAAAAATAATTTTTAAAGAAAACAGGAAGACATGAAATCATGTAAGCCATTAGAGTTTTACGTGGCAATATCTAATCCATTGGAGTTGCACATGGCAACATCTAGGCCCCTAAATGGGTTAATATGTATGGGATTATTTTTGAATAATTTAAACAAATCCCTATCTTCTTCAACCTTTTTAGCTAAAACCATTGAAGTCGTCTTCCCTCTACATTTTTTCCTTCTTCTTACCATTAAATTCCATTTCACACACTAAATTTCGACATTAATTAAATTCTTTAGCAATGTTAAATCAATAATTTAGGGAAAGAAATAAAGAAAGAGGGTTTTTTTAAAGGTTTAAAGGATATAGTGAATAGTAACCCTAAGTTGGTAAGTGTTTAATTTTAATTTCTTATATTTTTTAGGGTGTTATTCACTGCCAATTTAATATTTCTTGACCTAATTTTCAATTTCAAATAGCTTAGACTTTTATATGAATTTTTCTAATAAAGTTTACCTTATGTTGATAGAGAAAGTTGAATCTTCTCAAGAGAATGTGATAGAGAAAGTTTAAGAGGCTTCAATTGATGCTAAAGGACATTTTAGTAAGTGTATTCAATGATTTCTACATTAATTATGCATAATTCACTAATTAAAGTGTGTGTTTGCAAGTATGCAGGGCATGATTTATGTGTATATGTATGTGTAATGTGAAATTAAAAGATGAACTATTGATAAGCGAATGATTTGCAAATGATTTAAATGTTAATTAAGTTAAAAAAATGTTATGCATTATATCTTTATGGTTAAATTGTTTACCTTTATGCATATTGGCCATGCATGAATAATTTAGAGTATGCATGATGTACATTATCAAGTGAAAATCACATATGTATAACTAGGGGTCTAATCAAGAAAATGGAATGAAAATTATGTTGAAATTGCAAATAAAGGTTGTATGGATGTATGTGGCTGAATGAGTGGATAATAAGGAAATTAAGTGTGTGATTGTGAAATTGAAGGGATTTATGGATGATGAAATACAATTATGCAAGAATATCATGATTATGAAAATGAAAGTGGTATAACAAGTATATAACTTGAATATGTATAGTATGAAATGAGTATAGGTATGTTGCTATGATTATAACTTATTCATTTGTACAGTGAATTTAATTATGAAATTAAAATACGTGAGAAAAACCCATAAGGGATAACTATGAAAGAATGGAATTGAACAATATTAAAAATGGTTATATACTGATCAAAGGAAATGTAAAACTTAAGTATAACCTATATGATTTAGACAACTTATTAGATAGGTTGGTTAGTTAACTAGGGAGTTTAGTAGCTATTAGGTTGCTTCGGTGCCTATATTCATTACTGTGTAGTAGTGGGTGACGTCTAAAAAGGGCCACTACTCATATTTATATCTATTGAATTATACACACATTTCATAGCTGGTATAGCAGCGGGTAAGGTTTGAAAATAGCCACAACACACATATATATCCATTGATATATACATATACATATAATTACTAGTGCAGCAACAAGGAAGGTTCGAAAAGGGACACTACACATATCCATTATGGGTGCAGCTATGGGCGAGGACTAGAATACGGGCTACTGCATATTTGGTGAGACTTTAATAGTTGACATCCTATTATCTAGTATCAGGATTTGTGTCTATCAAGTATAAGCTAAAAAAATAAATAATCTGGTTAAGAATAAAGGAAAATAATGTAAATATGACTTAAGATAATATAGGAATAGTAAGCTTATTGGTGTGCCTATAATTGTATGAGTTAAATTTGCTATACTATTTGTACTCATAATATAGATACATATGGTGCAAGAAATGCATTATCATTATGCATTTTTTGCTTATCTATTTTACTATAACTTATTGAATGCATTATTAAGCTTTATGATTAACGTAGTGTTATTTTGCATTATATGGATAGCAGATCAATGAATAGCCTTAGTAGTGTACTTTAGATCATGGCAGGGGTATCTTTTTGTATAATTTCCTATGCATATTATGTGATGTAATTTATATAGAGAAAAGGCACTCATGTGTAATCCTAAGGGAAATAGCCTAAGCTAGTGTATGTAATGTTTTGCAACCTATGTAAGTGTCACGCCTTGACTTTTAGTCCACTTTACTCACACATAAAGTGAGAATTAAAGGAAACCATAGGGAAAAAAATTAATGTACGGATCGAATAGAGTCGATTGGTATGAACAATAGAGTGAAAATTCACCGAGGAACATAACAGTCATTTTCCAAATTATCAGGGGCAATTATGGGAAAGAGTAATTTAACCCTTATTAATAAGTGAAACATGTATGGAAGAGGTAGAAATGTGAAAATAAATTGAAAGGAATGCATAAGTGTGAAAGAATGAGGTTCAGGACCCGATTTCAATGAATAGTAACATCAGGCTGTGAATAGTATCACTTGGGCCCAATTGGGGTTATTATATAAAAAAATAAATATTGATTAAAAAATAGTGTGTGGTAAAATTTGGGAACCATTTGAGATTATATAAGTGGTTAAAAAAGCAAAAGTTTGAAATGCACTGTCCCGATGAATAGTAACTTGGTTTTAGCTAAATGATAAAATATCTGAAATGAGCTTAGAAAAATCTAAAAATAGCACGACTTGATAGTCAAAAATTCTAACTAAGCCAATTGTACTGAGGTTAGAATTTTCTAACTAGGGGAAATAATTTATTTAAGTTAATTTAAATGGTTATTTAAGTTAATTTAAATGGTGATTTAATGGTTCAGTGGGTTTTGCTCAGTTAAAAATAAAGAAATTCGAATAAGGCACTAATTATTGTATTTATGAATTTTTGGAAACAAGAATGGAATTTTTTTAAGCCTCTATGAATAAAATTGAAATTTTTTGTACCAAAATACCTTAGAAATAATCTCATCTATTGGATTTTAGGTGGAATGATCATGGCTATTAAAAGAGGGGGTACATAAGGGTGGACACATCTAGATTTTATGAGCATCATCTCCTTAAACTCCATGGATGATTGAAATTAAGCTTTCTCCCACCATAAACATGCCATTTTCTCTCTCCTTAACCCTTAAAATGCACTTACCCCTAAACCAAAGGTGTATAATCCATCTAACACCTTTTTAAAGCCTAAGAATGGTGGAAAAAAATAAAGCAAAACAAGGAAAATTTTGAGAAAATCAAGTATGGAGAATTTTAGAGATTCAAATTTCATATGATGGTGGGAGCAAAAACAAGTGATTTTAGTGTTGGTTTGGAGTTTAGAACAAGTGTGGATTTTTTATGAATTTTTCTAATGAAAATTACATTATATTTCCAGTGATTTTTGGTGGTAAGCATGGGATAAGCTAATTAATGGTGTGGAAGGCTAATTTGGAGGCATATGAACTTATGAGTAAATGTATTCAATGAAATATATGCTTATTTGTATGATTGATGAATTTCAAGTATATATGTGTGTGTATGGGAATTGCTTAGTTTGTTATTATGTTGTGTTTAATGCATGGATAAGGCTTGATTAAGTTATATAAATGTGGTTAAGATGATTTAATTAGTAGGTTTGATAATATGGAAGAAGTGAGAAAGTTTATCATATAAGATTATATGGAATAAAGTTTATGTTAGTAATGAAAATGTTGGAAATTAGTATGTTACTATAAAAGTATGGGAATTAATGGAATATAATGAAAAATAATGTGATTGGAATGATGTTAGATTGAATATGGAGTTAATCAAATAAGGTTGTTATATGTATGTAAGATATGGCATAAAAGAAAGCATATGAATATGTAATAATATTTATTTTAGTAAAAATTATGAAATATGTATGTTAAGATTTAAATTAAGTATTAGTTAATATATTAAATTTTATGGTTGAATATGGTATAAAGTATGGTGAAAATGAGATGGTGAATGTCTAAATTGATGAATATGATACACCTAATTATGTTTCATAATGCAATTATACTAATAAAATATAATAGTATTTATTTAGATGAATAATTAATAAAAATAAGAATTTTTGTGTATGCATATATATGGTGGTTCCAAATAAATATTTAAGTATAATATTGAATATAATATTTATATATGTAATATTAGTGCTTAAATTGTAATAAGTGAATTTTTGTTATATTGATAAAGTTAATTAAATGAAGAAAAATAAAATGTGGAAAATAATATTG
>CANXYI011512517.1:0-15410 GCA_948208565.1 Hura crepitans
TTTTTTTAATAATTAATGTAATTAAAAATTAATAATAATTTTTTTGTCCTTTTTATTAATTAAAAGTTGAGTAATTTTCTTTAAATTTTCTCATATAAATATTTTAATTATTTAATAAAAGATATAGTTGATTTTATAAGAAGATAATTAATAAATAAAAATACAACATTTATTTTTTAATTTAATTGAGTAATTTTTCTTTAGATTAATTTATTAAAATTTTAATTGTGCGTATCAAATAAGTAATATGTTATTTTTATATTTTGATGAACTCAGTTTTTTTTTAAATGAGATAAAAAAATTTAAGTTTTATGTATTTTTTATATATTTTTCATTTGAATGAATTTAATTTGTTACCCAATAATATCAATTTTAGAGGCAATAGCAAAATTAATTTTAAAAATGATTACAAAGAAGAATCTTAAACTTTTGAGAACCAATCTTCTTTTTTTTTTTTCAATGAAAAGCCAATGTGTGAAAGTTTGTGAGTTGAGTGGAAAACAAATGTGAGGTTGAATATAGAAACTTTTAACTAAAAAGTCTTTAAAAATCCATAAAAGTCATTATACTTAAAAAGTAAAGTCATAATTAAATACATGTAGACTTTTTAAACTCCTAAAAAGTTATAATTAAATACCTTGAGACTTTTACAAACTTTTAAAAAAATTTAAAAGTCTTGACTAATATCTCTAAACTTTTAAAATATTTTAAAAGTTTTAATTAAATACACCTAAACTTTTTTTAAAAGTAAAAATTTTAAAAAGTTATAATTAAATACACCTCTATTGGTTGGTGATCTAGTATAAAACTTAGGTAAGAAAAAGTTATGGTTTGAAATATTAATAATATGTAACAAATTGTGTCCTGTTAATGTTAAGCCAAAACCTTCTTTCATTTGAGAAAGGGCTTAAATGGGTTGAATGGGTTGAATGATGGTAATACAATATGTTATGACATGTTTAAGCCAAAAAATGATATGTGTGAAAAATGAATAGAAATTAAGCTTATATACATTCTATGTGCTAAAATGAAAAAGGCATGTATGTTATGTATGATAATTTGAGATGTGATTATGTTTTAAGAATAATGACTATATATGATAGATTTAATATTGCCATATAATGAGGAATGTAGTTTTGAACAAAAAAGATGTATGAGCATGATAAAACCATTCATTATGCAAAGCTAAAGGCTTATGTTAGATAGTGAATACTTTAAGTATTCATAAGAGATATTAATGGCATATGAGCATGAAATAGGTGGTTATGCTTGTAATAGATGTAAAATTGGCATAATATGATGATAAAGATACATGAATGATTTATGTATGATAAGATGTCATATGTGTGAACATAAATAATAAAATGACATAAAGTGAAATCATATTAAAATTGATCTTAGTTACCCCTTTTAGTCACTTATTGGCCAAAGGACTTGTAAGTTGCTTAAAAACCATTCTAATGAGGTGAAACATGATTAAGAATGGCGATGGCCTATATAAGTAGAAAACCTAGCTTAGATAGGTTGTCGGTCAACTAGGAAGATTAGTAGTTGCTGAGGCACTTTTGTGTTTACTTTAGGCCTATGTGCTTATATATGATATTAGACCTACAGATTAAGGTACCATACCTATAGGTCAATACTTCAGACCTCCTAGTTAATGTCTTAGACCTTTATGGTCAATTTAGTAGACCTTCAGCTCAATGCTAGACCTTTGTGGTCAATAATTCTTGTTTTACAATTTCAAGAGTTTGTCTTAAGTATACAGGCAAAGTTAATAAGTAATACTTAACTTAATAAGACTTAGACATATGAATCGATATGAGAACATGTATGTTTGGATGTCAATCTGTATATGAATGAATGATGTAAATTATTATGAATGCTCACTTATATACTTATGCATGACATATTGCATATAATATAAGTTGTTTACATTTGTTGATGCTAAATGAATGCATAAGTATGACTGCATGTGCATGAGTTAAATGTGCTATATTGAATACACCAATAAGCATTATGCATAGCGCATTGTTGTCTTTTTGCACTGTGTAGGTAAAAGTACAGAAAATGTAATGCCCATAATTTGAGGCTCTATGAATAGTGCCACAAGGTCTGGGAAGTGTAACCGGGGTGCCGGGTCACTTGTATGTAAACTGAGGCAGTGACACTAGTTATGAAACTTTAAGGGGCTTTAAATTGATGAAAAGAGAAAAATTTTAAAATTTAGTAGGACCAATAATTTATTTTGGACTGTAAGCTACTCCTGGTGTAATAAAAATTTTTTTAGATCGGGATTAACCCAAGATGTGCCTGGACAAAATCGAAAATAGTGGACCTTAAAGCTCAAAAATTACACTGAGTTCACTGGTGAAAGAATTTTTAAAATTAGAGGTCATTTGCAAATTCTTGTAATTTTTGACATTGGCATGCAAATCGAGGTAGTATGAAAAACTATTTTATTGATGGAATTTGGCCACAAAAATTTACAAGTAGATAGAGGGGATTAAAATATGAATTTTAAAATGAACGGCATAATTTTCTAAGGTTTGAGTGAATTACTGTGAATTTTTAAAGTTTGCTCAAAAATCGAGATCATTTGGGATTTTTGAGAGCTTTTGGGACAACCCTTATTATGTCAAAAGGGGACCCATACCATGCCATATGGCCAAGGAGGCTTGCCAAGTGGCAAATCCCACTTGATATGTGGAATTCCACCTAAATGGAAAGAAAAGAATTCTTCTTCCTCCCCTGCTATTGTCGATGCTAGGGAGAGGATTGAAGGGCCATAACTCCTTTAGTTCTTCACAAAAAATGGTGATTCTAGTTTCTAAATTTAAGTTTGTTTGTTAGGCACCATAGGGAAAAGGAATTAGGCAAAAAGAACTTATCAATTTGGAGTTAAAATTTGTCAAAGATCACTAGTTTAGACTGTCTAGAATTGTGACCATTAGGTGAGTTCATGGCTATTTCTCCTCTATTTCTTAGGATTTTTGGCTGCCATTTGATGCTAGATCATGCCTAACACTTGTGTGATTATGTGTGTGAGGTGTTTGTGGCAATTGAATGGCAAATTGAAGTCCACACAGAGGGAGGAAAGCTATCGTGGAAGCTAGCTAGCCTTGTGTTCTTGTGGATTCAAGGGGCTTTTCTCACTTATAAGTGAATTCTTTTATTCACTCATGCCCCTAAAAATTTTAAGTAGCTTTTCCCTTAGTTTATAAAGGGATTAAGCATGTAAATTCACTTAGGAAGGTGGTTGCATTGAAATATGGTAGTTTATAATTTAATGGAAAGTGAATTATATGGTGAATTGCTAATAATAGGTAAGTTTGGTGGCAAATTCTTAGTTGGCCGAGAGGTTTTCCATGATGATTATTATGTGCTAATGATATTTAGTGTGTGTATTATGGCATTTGGGGATGAACTATGGTTTTGGATGTTGTTAAGAAATGGAAATATTTGTAAATTGATAGCAAAGTGCATGTATGGCCTTGAATGTGTACATGGCTGAGAAGTACTTATGATGTTTGGCATGTGTGTGTACTTAAAGCATGAATGACATGTAACTAGCCATAGGGTGTGAGGCAATTGTATGATTGTGTGATTATTCTACCTATTGTTGAGACATATTATGAGCTTAAACTATTTAAAATTACATGATATGGTTATGTATTTGGCCATTGTGACAAGTAATAGGCATGGAAATGATAATGTGTCTAGCCTATTTAATAGGTAATGGAATGGTTATAGCATATATACGAGGATGGCTAAACTATTGATTGATAGATAAATGTGTAATAAATGTTATGAAAGTGCATGACTAAGTCTAGAAAAGGGTTGCACTTGAGGGCTATGTTAGTGTAAGTAAGCATGAAAGTGATGGATTATAATTATGCTAAATATGCCTAAAATGATGTATTTATGTGAGCTACAATGGCTTAAATTATCTAGGAATGAATTCAATGAATGTATGACTTAAATTGCATGTAATATAAAGAAGGAATGGAATGAATAATAACCTTAAAGATTGACTTAAAATCTAGTATGTAAATTAACTTAAAACTTGCCTTTAAGGGCTATGGTTTAAAATGACTTATGCACTTAATTTTTGTGCCTATAATGGCTAGTGTGCTGAGATTGCTAGAATGGCATGGATGCCTAGATTTTGGCCTAGAATATGGCCTAGGTTGTGATTGGCTTTAGGACTATGACTGCATGAAATAACTAATAAAAATAGAATTGAGAAATAAAGTGAAACAGACTTAAAAAAGCCTAGTTAAAGCTTGGCCGCAATGACCTATAACAGTCCAAAATAACCATTACCTGAATCAATAAATTCCTTAGATAGTAAATGGCTTAGAATCATAATATATTCATGGAAATTAAAGCTAGCATAATATATGTTAATTATTGGCAATTGTGCCTTGATTATATTTCATGATAAATTCACCCGGTACAACCTATTTGTGGCTATACCAGACCGGGCTAAATTTGAACTGAGATATAAAAATTATAATTGTCTATTTTTAAGATTATAATATTATGAAAATTTAACTAGAAAAGAAATAGACATTGATTGAGGATAAATGGCCCATGAATTAGACACCCACTAGATGGGTTGACCGGTTAACTTAGGATTTTAGTAATTACTAATTGTTTGATGTTCATCATGGCTGGGGAGGCCTACGAGTTAATTTGCATTATGTCACATAGTTGTTGATATTCTTTTTTATTGGGGAGGCCTATGGGCTGATCTCCATTATGTCACATTCCTGATGGTGATTATTTAAGGTTGGGGAGGCCTACAGGCTAATCTCCATTATGTCACATAGATGTTGAGACTTTATTTGTGGTTAGAGAGGCTAAAGGGTTGATCTCTATTATGTCATGTATATTGATGTTATTTATTTGTGTGTGGAGAGGCTACAGGCTAATCTCCTTTATGGCACATATGCTGATGTAGCTATATAAGTCCAGAATGGAGACCACTGCACCAATTTATTTTCCCTCTAGATCCAGTGTTTGTCAGGGATGTCTCCTGAGTTGGGCCAATTAAAATAATTAAACAAGATTAATAAATCCAAACATGACAGTGAAACATTACATGGGGGCATTTTAGTAAGTTTTTCCACTAATAGTGAATAAAGGCTTAAAATGGCATAGTTTGTGCATGAAATAATTATTAATGATCAAATACATAAATTATATGATTGGAATTAATTAATTGAATGATTATAGATAGGAACACCCCAGGGGTAAAATGGTAATTTTGCATGATAGTTTCGTTAATTGAATCGGGATATCAGTATGAGACAATATAAAAGTATAATGCTTGAATTAGCTACTGGACATGTTTTTAATGATTGAATTCACCATTAAGTATTTTAATACTCATCATACTTATTTTGGTGCTAGGTACCCAAAATAAGGACATCACTTTGTAAAGCATGCAACGGAGTTCAGAGGTCATATTGAGAAAGTTGATCATGTATAATGAGTATATTTTGCACTCTATATACTTAGGTAAGGAATGGGTGTGATGTATATACGGAAAACATAGTAGTATTTGTTTATGATAAACTATGTTTTAATTATTCATGTGATGGTTTTCTTATGTACATGTGATCTGTATTGATGCTTATACCCTGAGAATTGTGTCTGCTGTGCATTAGATGATGTTGATAGGATGATAATTGGGGGACTATAAGGGTCCAAGAGATGTGATATATAATATTGAAATACTTATAGGTGGATATGAATTTTGAGATACTGACTAGGGCAGCCGTTGTGCTGCCAGATATTTAGGTGATACCATATTGTGTTAGATTCTTTCTTTAATGGCTGAAACATGATAATATGAACTTAAGTGAGTTATAGGAACTGACCTGAATGAATTTGGAGTTAGATAGAGTTATCTAGTGCAGTATAAGTAAAAGTTAAACGAATGAACATGGTGAAAATTTTAGGATGGGTAACCTAGTGGGAAGTGCACTCTTATTGGGTTTCTTCAAAAATACAATAGGGGGTATCACATTTTATGGTACAAAGCATAGGTTAATGTTCATAGGCTAAGTACATGAGCGCAAATGTCTATGTTTTAAATTCCTCATAAATGTTACATTGCTTGAGGCTGAGGGGGAAAAGTCTTCTATAATACAGATATGATTGGTCTAGTTGCTCGAAGGAAGGGCTAAGGACCTTACCAAATTCCTGAAGTATGTTGAGGAGTTTTCAATAATATATAAAGAATGTAAGAGATTCCAAATAGGATTGAAGGTAGGGTCAAGGATACAGACAGCAAAATCTCAAAAAGAGAGATCTTGCAGTACCGATACTAGCTGCCTGTGACATGGAAGGAATGGTCCTAGAAGGCAAATACCTCTTTTAGAGGAAGAGGTAGTGCACTATGGGATAGTCTAGTGTAGGGTTAGAATGGTAAAATAAAGAGAGAAGGTCAGTTATAGGTATAGTCTCAACCTAGGTCCCAGTATCAGAGAGGGTACTAGGGGCAGAGGCAGACACAGACCTAGAGGTCAGGGCAAGCTTCCACTAGTAGACCTCGATTGCCTTCTTAGGTTAATAGTACTCCTTGTATAGGGGATAATAGGATTGGACCTCCCATGTGGGTCATTTGTTAGGCGAGGCACTAGGAGCAGTACAGAGAACGTAAGAGAGGAAATGTCTCTATTGTGATGTTAGAACCCACTATAGAGAGTGTTTTTAGAGGTAGATGAGGGTGCTCAGACACAGATACCTAATGTTGCACCCTCGAGTAAGGGTTAGAGGTAAACTAAAGGAGAGAAGTCTAATGCTAGTCAGGGTACTAGAATTAAAGCTTGTGCTTCAGCTAGGCAGTGTGCAGTGAGAACTAGAGAAGAGGTTACAACACTAGATGGTCTAACTGGTATTGTGTTTATCTAATGATACAATCTTGGCTTTGATAGGCTCTAATTTCATGCCCTCTTGTATAGGTACTACATAAGCACAGAATAAGCAGATAGAGCCTGAACATATTGATGTAGACATCATAGTTAGTAACCCTATAAGGCCATGTGTGATTGTGAATAGGGTGCATAGAAGATGCCCTCTAGTGATTTAGGGGCATAGGTTGTTATTGATGTGATTGAATTGCATTTCAATGAATTAATGCAATCTTAAGATAGATTAGCTTACTAAGTATCAAGCTGTGACTAATTATTGATATAAAAAGTTGATCCTTTAGATTATATAAGGACTAAAAATGACAGTGGATGGTGAGAAGAACCTTCTGGACAATTTTATCTTTGTTATTAAAATATAACAACTCCTTCAAAAAGAGTGAGGCATATTTAACCTATGCTATTGATTTGAATATTTTAACTTTGATCTGACATATATTTTAGTGTATTTGAGTTTTCTGATGTATTCTTAATGAGCTATTAGGCTTACTACGTTAGAGGGAATAGGAGTTGAAATGGAGGTGTACCTTGATAATACTCCAGTACTCATTGCTCTTGTTAGAATGGCATTTACTGGTATAAAAGATTTGAGGGTACAACTACAAAGGTTAGTTGGTAAGGGATTATATCAGACCTGGTGTACTTCTTAAGGGAGTATCAGTCCTATTTCTAAGAAAGAAAGGTAGGTTGCTCTAATTATGTATTCCTTTATAGGTAGTTAAATAGAGTGATTATAAAGAATAAGCATCCCCTGTTAGGATGGATGATCTCCTTAATCATTTGAAATGGGTAGGTATATTTTCTAAAATTGATATGAGATTTAGATACTATCAGTTGAAGATTAAGGAAGCTAATATTTCTAAAACTACCTTTAAAACCTAGTGCAGGCATTTTGAATTCTTATTGATGCCATTAGGATGCACCAATACCCCATCAGCTTCTATGGAACTCAATGAATAGAGTTTTTAAAATCTTATGTAAATAAGTGGTGGTGGTATTCATAGATGGTATTTTAGGGGTACTTTAGGGACCATAAAGAGTATGAACAACACCTAAGGGTAGTGTTACAGCCCTTGAGAGAGAGGCAGTGTTGCCAAGCTCAGTAAGCAAGAGAGTTAGCTGAGTAAAGTTTCTTCTCTTGGCTATATGGTGTCAGTAAAAGGAGTCAAGATTGATCCCAGTAAAAGAAAGGTAGTACTAAAAAGAAAACCATTTAGGAAGGTAACTAAGATGAGAAATTTTTTGGCCTTAGTTGATATTATAAAGGGCTTATAAGAGGGTTATCCATTATTTTCACTCCTTTAACTAGATGGTTTAGAAAGAATGTGAGAAATGAGTGGAATGATAAGTGTCAAACTAATTGTGAGCAACTGAAAATGATGTTCATAGAGATTCTTGTCCTAATTCAACCCGAACAGGATAGGGACTTTGTTGTATAGTGATGTTTTACTGAATGTTTGGACTAGGTGTTCATGCAAGATGGAAAGGCAGTGCATTATGCTTCAAGGTAGTTGAAGCCACATAAGGGGAATGGCCCTACTTATGATTAGGGTTAGCTGTTATTATGGTTGTTTTAGAAAAATGAAGGCACTATTAGCATGATGAGAAATGTTGCTTATGTACAGGCTATAAAAGCTTGAAATATCTCCTTACTCGAGAGAAGCTGAACCTAAGACAGAGAGACCGAGTAAAGCTAATTCAGGATTATGATTGCCTGATTAACTACCCATTAGCAAAAGCCAATTTAATGGCAGATGTTATGAACAGGAAATTTGTGATAACCCTAAAAAGTATGAATGATAGTTACAGTATGCTTTTGGAAATGCTGTGCTGGTTGAGTTATAGATAAAGATAGATTTTTGATAGCAGTTGAAGGAAAAATAGATGGAAGAGGAATAGTTAGCTCAAATGATAAACAAGACTTAAGAGGGGAAGACCATAGGGTTTGAGTTGACAAAAAGTGAATAGTTGTGTTATCAAAACAACCCATGCATACCTCGTACGGATAACTGAGGGTTGCAGATACTTAAGGAGACACATGAGGCTCTTCATTATATGCATCCTAGGAGGAAGATTTGAGATTGAAAATCTTATTATTGATGTCTTGGTATAAAAATAGATGTGGCATAATATAATGCCAAGTGTTTAACATCTAATAAGTGGAAGTTGAGCATCAGGTTCCTTATAGATTGTTGTATCCTATAGCAATACCAGAGTGAAAATGAGAAAAGTTAACCTTGAATTTTTTAATGGGTTTACTTTTGGCAAAAAAAAAAGTAAATGTAATGTTACATGGATAATTGTGGATAGATTGACAAAGATAGTTTAAGTTACCCGGTCAGGATGGAGTAGTCTTTAAGGAGGCTAGCTAGACTATACCCAGATGAGATAGTCAAATGTTTTGGTGTCCAGTGATTGTCATTTTTGACAAGTATCTTTGTTTTACTTCTAAATTTTTGGAAGAAGTTACAGGCAGCCTTAGGCACTAAGTTGAGCTATGACATAGCTTTTCATCCTCAGTCTAACAGATAATTAGAGAGGGTGATACAGATATTTGATAATATGTTGTGAGATGGCATTGGTAAGCTTATGAACAACTGGAATATACATACATACATACATACATACATACATATATATATATATATATATGTTCTTGGTAAAGATTGCCTATAATAACAATTACTAGTCTAGTTAGGGATGGACCCATATGAGGCATCGTATAGTTGACAATGTAGGACTTCTTTGTGTTAAAGTGAAGTTAGAGAGAGAAAATCTCCAGTATAGATCTGAATAAGGAGGCTGAAGAAAAAAGGGTGAAATTAATCAGAAAAAGGCTAATAGTAGTTGTGATTAGACTGGAATCATATGTCGACTTGAAATAGAGAGATACTAATTATATAGTTAGGGATAAAGTGGTTCTAAAGGTTTTTGTGGGGAGAAAGGTGCGAAGGTTCCAAGTTTATTGGACCTTATGAGAGTTTTGATAGGGTCGGACTTCTAACATACAAGCTTACTACTACCTGAGATACGATAGATACCCGATGTTTTAAATGTTTCTATGCTCAAGAGGTATATATTAGATCTATTACATGTGATTTTGACGATAGATATTAAAGTACAGCCAGATTTAAGTTATAAAGAGGAAGCAATATAGAGTATGGTTCGTGGTACGAGATAGTTAAAGAAATGAGTCCATATCACTATTATAGTGCTATGGAGGCATTAAAATGTAGAGAAAGTTACTTAAGAGCCAGACAAACAAATGAGAGCTCAGTATCCTCCTTTAATTACTCTAGGTAATTTTGAGCATGAAATTTTCTTAAGAGGGCAAGAAATGTAACGTCTATGATTTGAGGCTTCGTGAACAGTGCCATAGAGTTCGGGAAGTGTGCTCGGGGTGCAGGGTCACTTGTATGTAAATCAAGGTAGCGACACTAGTCATGAAACTTTAAGGGTCTTTAAATTGATGAAAAGAGCAAAAATTAAAAATTTAGAAGAACAATAATTCATTTCAAACTATAAGCTACCCTCGACGTAATAAAATTTTTTTAGATAGGGATTAACCTAGGATGTGCCCAGACAAAATTGAAAATAGTGGACCCTGAAGCTAAAAAATTACACTGAGTTCACTGGTAAAAGAATTTTTGAAATCAGAGGTCGTTTGCAAATTCTCGTAATTTTTGAGGTTGGCATGCAAATCAAGGCAATCTGAAAACTATCTTATTAATGGAATTTGGCTACAAAATTTATGAGTAGATAGAGGGGATTAAAATATGAATTTTAAAATGAACAACATAATTTTTTGAGGTCTGAGTGAATTACTGTGAATTTTTGAAGTTTGCTAAAAAATTAAGACGGTTTGGGATTTTTGGGAGATTTTGGGACAACCCTTATCATGTCAAAAGGGGACCACACCATGCCAAGTGGTCAAGGAGGCTTGTCAAGTGGCAAATCCCACTTAACATGTGGAATTCCACCTAAATGGAATGAAAAGAATTCTTCTTCCTCCCCTGCTATTGCCGATGCTAGGGAGAAGATTGAAAGGCCATAACTCCTTCAGTTCTTCACCAAAAATGGTGATTCTAGTTTCTAAATTTAAGTTTGTATATTATCCACCATGGGGAATAGAAATTTAGCAAAAAGGACTTCCTAATTTACAGTTAAAATTCGTCAAAGATCACTGGTTCAGATTGTCTAGAATTGTGACCTTCAAGTGAGTTCATAGCTGTTTCTCCTCTATTTCTTAGGATTTTTGGCAACCATTTGATGCTAGATCATGCCTAACACCTGTGTGATTGTGTGTGTGAGGTGTTTGTGTCAATTAGATGGCAAATTGAAGTCCAAGCAGAGGGAGGAAAGATAATATAAAAGCTGGCTAACCTTTTGTTCTTGTGGAATTAAGGGGCTTTTTGTTACTTGTAAGTGAATTCTTTCATTCACTCATGCCCCTACAAATTTTCAGTAGCTTTTCCCTTAGTTTATAAATGGATTGAGTTTGTAAATTCACTTAGGAAGGTGGTTGCATTGTAGTATGGTACTTTATAATTCAATTGAAAGTGAATTATATGGTGAATTGCTAATAATAGGCGAGTTTGGTGGCAAATTCTTGGTGGCTGAGAGGTTGTCCATGATGATTGTTATGTGCTAATGATATTTAGTGTGTGTATTATGGCATTTGGGGATCAACTATGGTTTTGGATGTTGTTAAGAAATGGAAATGTTTGTAAATTGATAGCAAAGTGCATGTATGGCCTCGAATGTGTACATGGCTGAGAGGTACTTGTGAAGTTTGGCATATGTGTGTACTTAAAACATGAATGCCATGTAACTAGCCATAGGGTGTGAGGTAATTGTATGATTGTGTGATTATTCTACCTATTGTCGAGACATATTATGAGTTTAGACTATTTAAAATGGCATGATATAGTTATGGAATTGGATATTGTAACAAGTAGTAGGTATGGAAATGATAATGTGTCTAGCCTAGTTAATAAGTAATGGAATGGTTACGGCATGCATATAAGGATGGCTAAACTATTGATTGATAGATAAATGTGTAATGAATGTTATGAAAGTGCATGACTAAGTCTAGAAAAGGGTTGCACCCGAGGGCTATGTTTGTGCAAGTGAGCATGAAAGTGATGGATTATAATTATTCTAAATGTGCCTAAAATGATGTATTTATGTGAGCTACAATGGCTTAAATTATCTTGGCATGAATTCAATAACTATATGATTTAGATGGCTTGTAATATAAATAAGGAATGGCATGAATAATGAACTTAAAGATTGACTTGAATTGCAGTATGTAAATTGACTTAAAACTTACCTTTAAGGGCTATAGTTTAAGAATGACTTACGCATTTAATTTTTGTGCCTATAATGGCTAGTGCACTGAGATTTCTAGAATGGCATGAATGCTATATTTTGGCCTAGAATATGGTCCAAGTTGTGATTAGCTTTCAGCCTATAACTGCATGAAATAACTAGTGAAAGGAAAACTGAAAAATGAAGTGAAACAGACCTAAAAAGCCTAATTAAAGCTTGCCCGCAATAACCTATAACTGTCTAAAATAACCATTACCTGAATCAATAAATTCCTTGGACAATAAATGTCCTAGAATCATAATATATTTATGGAAATTAAAGCTAGCATAGTATATGTTAATTATTGGCAATTGTACCTTGATTATATTTCATGATAAATTCTCTTGGTATTACTTGTTTGTGGCCATACCAGGATAAGTTAAATTTCAACTGAGCTATAAAAATTATAACTATTTGTTTTTAACATTATAATATTGTGAAAAGTTAACTAGTAAAGAAATAGACACTGATTGAGGATAAATGGCCCATAAGTTAGACACCTACTGAATAGGTTGATCGGTTAACTTAAGGTTTTAGCAGCTACTAGTTATCTAATGTTTAAGCAATGATGTTCATTATGGCTAGGGAGGCATACGGGTTTATCTTCATTATGTCATATAGTTGTTGATATTCTTTATGCCTGGAGAGGCCTATGAGCTAATCTCTATTATGTCACATTCCTAATAGTGATTATTTGTGGCTAGAGAGGCCTACGGGCTGATCTATATTATGTCACATAGATGTTGAGACTTTATTTGTGGCTGGGGAGGCTAGTGGGCTGATCTCTATTATGTCACATTGATTGATATTATTTATCTGTGTGTGGAGAGGCTACGAGCTAATCAAAATTATGGCACATACATCAGTGCAGCAGCATAGGTCTAGAATAGGGACCACTGCACCAATTTATTTTCCCTCTAGGTCCAATGTCTGTCAGGGTTGTCTCCTAAGTTGGGCCAGTTAAAATAATTACATAAGTTTAATAAATGCACACATGATAGTGAAACATGACATAGGGTCATTTTAGTAATTTTTTCCACTGATAGTGAATAAAAGGCTTAAAATGGCATAGTTTGTGCATGAAATAATTATTAATGATCAAATACATAAATTATATGACTAGTATTAATTAATTGAATGATTATAGATAGGAACACCTGAGGGGTAAAATGGTAATTTTGCATGCTAATTTCTTTAATTGAACCGAGATATCAGTATGAGACAAGAATAGAAGTATAATACATGAATTAGATATTGGACATGTTTGTAATGATTGAATTTACCACTGAGTTTTCTTATACTCAAAATATCTATTTCGGTGTGTAGGTACCCAGAATAGGGATATCGCCTTATAAAGCATGCAATGGAGTTCAGAGGTCATATTGAAAAGGTTGATCACATATAATAAGTAGATTTTGCACTCTATGTACTTAGATAGGGAATGGGTGTGATGTATATAAGGAAAATAGAGTATTATTTGTTTATAATGGACTATGTTGTAATTATTCATGTGATGGTTTTCTTATTTACATGTGATATGTATGGATGCTTATGGCCTGAGGCCTGTGTCTATTGTGTGTTAGATGATATTGATAAGATGATAATTGGGGGACCAGAAATGTCTAAGAGATGTGACATATAATATTGAAATGTTTACAAGTGGATATGAATTTTGGGATAGTGACTAGGGTAGCTGTCGTACTGCTAGATTTTTAGATGATACTAGATTATGTTAGATTCTTTCTATAATGATATTATGAACTTAAGTGAGTTATAGGAACTAACCTAAATGAATTTAGAATCAGATAGAGTTGTCTAGTGCAATATAAGTAAATGTTAAATGAATAAATGTGGCAAAAATTTCAGGATAGGTGACCTGGCTAGAAGTGTATTACTTATTGGGTTTCTTCGGGAATCCAGTAGGGGGTGTCACAGATAAAGCTTAAAGCTTCACTAGTAGTGTAGATTAAGAGATGCTATATTTTGGTATTTTGATTTTCTTCCTTTGTATAAATTATGTGATCTATGTTATGTTGGCACTCATATGTTGTATAAAGGAGAAATGGGCCTAAAATAGTTTTTGTATATTTTGTAACTCTAAGTATGATACAATGGTTTGTAATACGTATATGTAAACTACCTTTATATTGAATTTCTTTATTTTCATGATGTGGGAGTGAATGGTTTAAGTTTATGTTGTGTTGTGATACTAGGATGGATCAGGAGGATCCTATTGTGATGATTGAGGTTAAATGATTATAGAAGTGCAATTTTTTAATTATAAGTCACTTTTTATTTGGGATAGTATCCCGGTATAACAATTATGCTGTCGAATTTTCAACACAATGATTCCTAAATGGTTTTTAAAGTTTAAAAAGGGCTTTAAGTAAGTCAAGATTTTAAAAGTTTATACATGTATAATTTTTTTCAAAAAAGATTTTAAATTATACGGGTTTTCAATAAAGGTAGTTCGGATATTGTTCGTGTGTTGCTACTTATTTAGGTCTGGAAATTAGACTAGGTGAGGGGTGTCACAAAGTAAGTGGTTATTTATTAATTCTAATAATTTTTATAAGGTATTTAAGGTCCCTAATCAATTATTTATAGATCAATTTGAATTTATGTGATTAATTGAAATATTGGTGAATTCTTCTTTGAGGAAATCAAATATGGAAGTGATGATTTAGAAGGAATTTATCATATAGAAGAGAAATTAATGGAATTAGAGGATTATGTATAGATTAAATGCTAAAGGAGGTATAGAAATAAGGATTTGAGATGCTTCCTAGTTCATAGGGTTTCTAATAATGAAATTCTAAGAAATTGGATAATTCTCAAGGGATGTAAAAGAAGGCCTACAAACCAAGCAAAACGCCCTGAAAAAAGTTAAAAAAAGCTGCCTTGTGAATGTCACATGATGCCTCTATAGACATCATGTGATTGCCACATGGCCATTTTCTTGCCTCTTATTAGTGGACTATAGAGACCATTTGTGGGCCCCATAATTTTTTCCTCTTTTATTTTATTTTAATTTTAAAGGTGACCATTTATGGGCCTCACTTTTTTCATCTACACTTTTTTTAGAAAAAAAGACAACTA
>CANXYI011512807.1:0-14937 GCA_948208565.1 Hura crepitans
GGCATTTACATTTATTGAGGTGACCCTTCGAGTTCTTTATGCTCGTTATCATGTGTTTTTGGCTTATAAAAAAGCCATTTCTTATTCCAATTTTCACATTTCACTATTCTTTACCACCCTTTCACTCTTTTTCCATTCTACTAAGTAAGTATATAACTTATTCCTAAAGATGTCTTTTTCAAGTAATCAACTAATTAATGTTGAATCTTTAGGTCCTTTAACCTATTCTTTTGACTCTTCAGAAATGACTCATTCATTTGAACTCTGCCCTTGGGCTCCTATTCCTAAAAAGTCGAGGTTTGCATTCCTCTGCTTTTGTCTACTTCTGTCCCTTTACTAAGTTTTTCCATTGCTCATTCCAAACCCATTATTGAATCTCTTGCCTATTTTAGAGATTGATATGATATCTCTATTGATTTTATCATAGTCTAACCATCCTTTGATATTTCTATAACTGATGGCCCTTTTAACAAATTTATTGCTTTTTTCGAATCTTTTTTTGAGTATGGCCTCCACCTCCCTTTTCATCCCTTCTACGAGACTATCATGAAGTTTTATAATTTTGCCCCTAATCAACTTCATACAAATGGTTGTGCTATTTTAGCATGTTTTAGGGCTATATGTGCACAATTTCGAATCCTACTTTCTCTTGAGCTATTTGGTTGCTTTTGTTATCTCTCTCAAAAAATAGATAAGTCCTTTCTAAATTTCACTGCTCGAACTAATCGACCCCTATTTGATCTGAACACTTCTTATGACACCCCTTACACGATCTGATCACCGGATCCGAATAAAAAGTGGCACATAAATTGATATCTAATCTACTTTAATAGAAAACCCTTATAAATTAAAATTTTAATTTCAAGTGAAACTTCTTTTTCATGCAAAAGGTTATAAAAATTGTGAATAATGAAAAACTATTTTGCAAAGGCGTATTACAGGGGTTGTTGTGCCAAAAATCCGACAGCGTAATAGTTGTATCGAGACACTAGTAACCTGCATAAAAATAGCAGTTCTAATATATCACAACACATCTCATCATCATCTGGGTCTATCTAACCCTCAAAACTTAATCTCAACATTTAACAAGTACATATTAATAAGAGATATCATACAAGTTATACATCATCATACGTACTTATATAATCAAGTTATAATATGATTTTAAAAAGTTGTAAAATTATTTACATCATAGATTAGGCCCAATCCTTTAACCTACACAATAGTGCCTCTATTATAAATACATCACATTTTATACTAAAGAAAGCAAAATACCAAAATAAATCTTCTCTTGATCAACTTGCTAATATTAAGGCTTTGACTCTAATATGTTTCTTTAACTTACGCATCAAATAAAAATGATGCGCTAAGCAAATGCCTAGTGGTGCATTAAAATGTGTATGTCTATATACACATCATGCATTTACATCAATTTAATGAAAATCAACATCATAAGCATAAATATGCATAGAATATGATAAACATGAAAAAGGGCATATACAAGGGCTTAAAATGATCATAATGATTGCTCATGCATAAAATGAAACAAAATATTAAACTTGGTTTCATTATTGTCATGTTTGACTTATTTCACTACATACTTAGTTACATATTTCAGAATGCTTATATTATACCCATACCTAAAATACAACCGTCTAAAACTAGATAACAAGACTAATTGTGCTCGAAGGCCATACTGGTTGCTCGAAGGCCATACTGATTGCTTAAAGGCCATACTCGATTTGTAGATCGTATCTAGACTCGAAGGTTATAATGTTGCTCGAAGGCTATACTCATGCCTAAAGGCTATATTTGCACCCAAGGGTAAGCTAGCAGCTACATTATCTCTCTAGTTGGCTAGTCAATCTATCTAATCTAAGTTGTCTAATCATATGGGGCATCATCATACTTATTTTTATTTCACCATTTTAAACTTGATTTAAGAGAACTTTACAATTATTCAAGGTTTATTAGTTATGTTTAACCTTATTATATACTCATACATGAATAAATTCATGTCGTACTATCATGGTCACATCATAGACTCATATTTGCTTAATATGTGCTTAAAGGACCAAAACTTATCTTGATAGGCCATTTGGCCATAGCTATACATTACTTATATGTATATCATGCTCATCACATTTTGCCTTTAGTAAAAGTAGGCTTAAACACATGTTTATCATTTCTACTTTATTTTCTCATTTTGGATTCACACTTATTCCTGTGTTGTATATAATGTATACATAGTAGACATAAAGATTTTAAATGTTCAACTTTGATAGAAGAATCATATAGAGGACTTACCTCAAAACATCATTATGCGCGTAAAGGTTGGCATACATACTTTGACCATTTTGGCCTCCATACCAATATCATGCTTTATACATACAAATCATAATATTAACATCATATAAAGACCATACATACTTAAATTTCCTTATCTTAGTCATTAGACGTAATTCATTCTTATTAAGCCACTTCAAGTCACATAATACAACCCTTTTTGGCATCATAAAGATTTTGGTCACCTTATAATGTCTCAACTAACTCATTTCAATTTATTAGAATGGATTACATAACATAGATATACTTGCTTTTTATATTCTTAAAATCAACTTATGTATATTACTATACATTAAGGTAAACATTATGGAGAACTCCTCAATGAGGCATTCGGCCTCCATATGAAAAAGGCCATAATAGACCAATCATCCAATTCTCAATTAGACATCACTTATACTCAATCATGCTAGATACATACACATGGTATCAAAATACTTTTAGGCATCAAATTATATTCATACCACTCAATTCAAGTCATAAAGTCATGTTTATGCCTATAATTCAATTTTTGTAACAAATCACATAATTTAAGCCTCTTAAGAATTTCGGCCTCTACAACATCTCTACCTTAATCATTTCATTCTTCATCAAATCACCAAACTACATATTATACATGCTAATTCATACAACATTAATTGCATTACACTAATTCTTTAACATCAACATTTAGAACATAATGCCATACTTATAATGAATGTAATCACACTTGTCCAATATGTATAGGTTAAGTTGAAGACACTTACAAAATGATCAAAATACACTAATAAACTTGATCTATGATATCTCTTTGCCTTTCTTCCTCTTTTGGTAAGTTTCCTCTACAAAACATATTATAGGCAAAAACTCAAAAATCCAAATTCATAAAAGCTCTAAAACTCAATTTTAACTTTAAAAATATATTCTTGGGCACTTATAAAGCACTAAAAAAATATGAGACTGAAGAAATACTCACTCTTTTAAAATTAGGTTACTATTCACCATGATGTTCATCCACCAAAATCTTACATCCCGACCTTGATTTCTTGCTTTAATGGAGTTCTAGGGGCTATGAAAGGGTTGATTGAGGATTTAGATGCAAGAAATTGGTGTTTGATTAAGGAAAAAAGAAGAAAAAATGGTGAGGGTTACTATTAAGTAAGCAGTGGGCTATGGTGAAGAAAGAAGGAAGAAGATGATCTTCCACTATTCCAAATTTAACCATTTATATGAAGAATTTGACCCTTTATATATGGTCCATAAAATGGAGGGTCAAGATCTCCCTTTAATAATCTAATAGCTCCTCTTTATCCCAAATTTATTCTTCTCTTTTTAAATATTTCCTCCCCTCATTAAACCACCCTCATTCATCACTTTAAAAGTCCCATAAAATCATGCTATCAAAACCTATAAACCCTGAGAGACCCTTGCTAGAAAAACGATAAAAATAACACTTTATAAATTTACCCATTTTAAAATAAAATACTTCCCGATATTTAAAAATTCTAATTCTAATTCCAATACCAATGACTTATTTGGAATATTTAAGTATCAAGTTGTATCAATCCCATAATTTCCTGAGCAAAAACTAAATCTTTTACGGTTTGGCTTTGCCTACGTCACTATTTATGTGAAACTGCCATAAAATCTTAACTATCATTTTTAACCATCTAAATGACTTTGTTTTCACTCTAAATTTTACCTAAAATTGTATTATGTTTAATACTTCTATTCAGTTGCATTAGTATGACCTGATTTTAAAAAATAATTTTCACATCTTGGGAAGTATTATTTATAAGTTGGGATTTTCAAGGTGTTACACTTCTATCAAAGGTTGGAAAGAAAAAATTTTGTTTTTTAAAAATAAGAAGGGCTGGAGAGACTTCCCAACCCATCGAACATAATGAGTTATCTATATAAAGGACTTTGCATCCTAGTATGGTTATGTCCGAAATGAAAAAGCCGCATTACTAGATAGTGTGAAAAATTCCCTTTTTTTCTGCCGAATTAGTTTTATCTTATTTTTATCCCTTAAAAGGCCAAACTCCTTCCTTGATTTCTAGTGAGTTTTATTTTAATATTTCTTTTTTCAATTTTTTATATACTTACTCCTTCTGATGTTTTTCTTTTGTTATAGGTATCAAAGATATGAAGACCTTAAAATTAGAAGAATTGAAAGAGGTTGCTAAAAGGGCCAAAGCTGAATCCAAGAAGTGAAAATATGATGTGATAGAATGGGTTATCAAAGAAACTCTTTTCATTGACTAACCAATCAGTCTCTCAATTGATCCAACTACAAATATTAAACTTCCAACTATTACCCAAGTTACAACAGATATCATAGGGTTGACCGACACCCTAATCCCTGACGACCAGTTGCCCCTAGATATTTTTCTCACTAATTTTCTCCTGGTTTTGGAGATGAAGGAGGCTTTAGAGAAATAAATGGGAAAAAAAGGCTTTGGTGAGGATACCTTTAGTAGCAAAGTGCTTTTGGTGCTTCATAGCTCTTGTTGGGGATGAAGATTGGTATGTTGCATGTGACAATCCTGATGAATTGGCGACATTGTGCACTAGATGAACCTTAGAGGTAATTGATAATTCTTATTTTTATATATTATTCTTTATATTTCTAGTTATCTTTTGACTCATTAAGATGTCCCTTTTAATGCCTTAGGTATCTAACTTGCTACCTTTCTGAAGAAATTATGTGATAAGCACATTTCAGAATCTATGGCTAGTAAGAGGGAACCCAGCACCAAAACTCAAAAGCTAGAAGTGAAGGTCTAAGAACTTGAAGAATACAGGTAATTTATGGTTTCACAAGCTGACCATCTTAAAGATTTTGAGAAAAAAGAAATGGACCTAGAGGCTTGAATTAAATCTCTTAAAGATGAGCTTTCTACATAAAAGAATAGAAATAAAGATATAGAGTCTCATTGACAAGCTAATTTGTATGCCAAGGAGAAATAAGTTATCGATGAGCTTAAGGGTAATGAATTCCATATTCAATTGGAGCCTAAAAAGAGATATCCTGACATGTATTTCTCCTATTCAGGACTTAGAGCTTGCGGACAACGATGTAGGTAGCCCCCCAGATTTTGCTAAATCCAAGGCTTTTTCCGCATACGAACTTTAGTTTTTAGTTTTTTTTCTTTTACATGTAAATTTATTTCCCTTTTGGAATGTAAATGTGAAATTTCAATGTAGATATACTTCTATTTAAGCCCTTTTACTTTATTTTATACAATCTATCTAATTGTGTTGCTTGAGCTTTTTCTTTTTTTTTTTTTTTAGAATTTTAGTTTGATTAACTTATTCATCTTACTATGATCTACGATCATTAAGAATGGCTTAACACTTTGTGCTCACAGTGGTCTTTCATTTGCATAGACATTTTATCAAGTAATTGCCTTTGTAGATGCTTTTTGTTTTTATTCATATAATTATAAATATGGCAGACATACTTGTAAAAATTTATTTAGCAATCTAAGGCCATATCTGATCAACCTATGCTCTAATAATTAAACTTATACAAAATATTTCTTGAGATTATCATTGTTCCATGTCTTGGGGATTTCTTTCCCTTGCACTTTTTGTAGTTTTTATGTTACTGGTCCTACTTTTTGTGATACTTTATAGGGCCTTTCTCAATTGGGCATTAATTTGCCGACTTCTACATTGCCTTGTCCTATTTTTGCTTTTCTCAGTACCAAGTCTCTATTTTCAAATTTTTTTCCTTGATTTTCTTATTGAAATATCGGATGACTCTTTGTTTATATGCATTCATTTTGATCAAGGCTAGTTCTGTTTTTTCCTCAATCATGTTAAGGTCTATCGTTTGTTCTTCCTTGTTGAATTTTTTTGTTGAACAAATTTACTCTATATGATGGAAGTCCTATTTTAACTAGTATTACTACTTATGATCTGTAAGTTAGAGAATATAGAGTTTCATCAGTTGCTATTTGGATAGTCATTCTATATGCCTATATGAAACTTGGCAATTCTTCGACCTAATTTCCTTTGGCTTCTCTCAACCTTTTTTAGCCCATCTAAAATTGACCAGTTTGTAACTTCTGTCATTCTATTGGTTTATAAGTGAGCTACTAAAGTGAACCTTAATTCTATTTTAAGGTTTTGACAAAATTCTTAAAAAATCGTTGAGATGAATTGTTTGCCATTGTCTACTATAATTACCATGGGTAGGCCAAATGTGTATATTATTTCCCTCCATGTGAAGGTTTCTTTATTGGTAATTATAGTGGCAATTGGCTTCACTTCTACTCATTAAGAGAAATGTTCTATAGTGACTATCATAAATTTCCTTTGTCCTTTCGTTGCTTGGAAAAGACCTAAAATATCCATTCCCCATTGGTCGAACGGTTAACTTATGCCTAATGGTCATTACAAAGCTGAAGGCTTCCTTATGACTTTTCCATGAATTTGACATTGCAGGCACTTTTGAACTATGTCTTTCACATCTTTATACATTGTGGGCTAATAATAACCAGATAACAATACTTTTCATACAACTAATCGGGTGCTGGTGTGGCATTTGCTTATTCCTTCATGAACTTTTTGAATTACTTAGGTACCTTTTTCTATAGTTATGCACTTTAGCCATGGATACATTTAGGCTTTTTTTTATATAATTGCCTATCTACTATGGATTATTGCAATACTTTCCAGATAATTCTCTGAGTGGCATTTTCTTTTTTTTTTGGTAATTCTCCTTTTTTCCAAGTATTGTTTGATTTCTTTCATCCAACTAGACTATTATGAAATTTGGTGTACCTCAGCTTTATTGATTATGGGGCTACTGCTTTTTTCTATCATTATTTTTGTGTTAAACATAAGGGAACTAGCTATTGCTTTAGCTAATTCTTCTACTTCGAAATTTTCATCTCTTAGAATTTGCTTAGTTTCTCATATTATCTCGATTTGGCTTAAAATATCTAGACATTTTTTGGCTTTTGCCATGTTATCTTCCTTTGCTTCAAATCTTTTGTTTATCTAGTTTATCACTAGTTGGAATCACTTTTTATTATGAGTTGCTTCGAACAAACTTTCTTGGCTATCTTTGAGCCTAAAATGAAAACTTCATACTCCACTGCACTGTTAGATGCTTTAAATGACATCTTAATAGCATATTTAATTTCAATATTGTATGGTCCTTTTACTACGATTCCTACTCTAACTTTATTTTCTATTATAGCACCATCTAGAAATAACTCCCATTTGGTTGGTTTAACTTCTTCTTGAGTATGCTCTTCCCCTATAAATTCTATAATAAATTAAACTTTTATAGTTATTCTCGACTCGAATCTTACATCATAACATTGTAAGTTTATCACCTTTTCTGTAATTTTCCCTTCTAAATCCATCTTTTGCAAGATCTTTCTCATTAGATAATCTGTTCAGACTATTATCATGTGTTCCTTAAAGTAATTCCATAATTTTTTCAAGCTCATTATTAGTGCTTATAGTAGTTGTTCCATTTTATTGACATGTATTTCTCTTCCTCATAAAACTTGATTGGTGTAATACATTGGCTTTTGCTATCTTGATTCTTCCTTAATAATTACAAATGTGATCATTTCACTTGATGTAGAGAGGTATAGGTATAAATTTTCTCCTTGAATCAATTAACTTATGAGAGGTGGGTTGCTTAAAAAGCTTTTTAGTTCTTCAAATGCTTTTTGGTTTTCATTGTCCCATTCAAAATTCTTTGATTTCCTAAGCCATCTAAAGAAAGGAAGGCATTTTTTGCAGAACATGAAATAAACATTGCCAGGGCTATTATTCTTCCATTTAATTTCTATATTTCATGAACATTTTTTAGTGGTTGCATATCCAGTATAGCTTGTATCTTATTTGGGTTTGCCTCTATTCCCTTTTGATTAGGAATTTTTCTAATTTTGCTTTAAACATGCATCTTTCTAGATTCAGCTTCATGTTATAGTTGTTTAGTATCAGCATAGCTTTCCTCAGATTGGTTGCATGACTTTTTTCTAGTGTCTTTAACTATCATATCATTAATGTATACTTTATCTGACTTGCCTATTTCATCTTTGAACATTTTATTTACCAATTTTTTGATATGTTGCTCCTGCATTTTTTTAATCCAAATGGCATGACTTTGTAACAAGATAGCCCTTTATCGGTGGTAAAGCTTGTTTTTTCCTAGTGTGACATCCAAAAAAGGGCTAGGTGACTAATAAGTGATCCAATATAATTAAGCATAATGAGAGTTTTATTAATTCAGTAAGAAGCTAATTAATTATTTTAATTACCAAACCATTAACATGTGTGTATAGATTGACAAAAAAAAGACAAAATAAACAAATAAATAAATGAAAGTAGAGTTAATGGTAAGAACTAATATAAGTATAGGTACTACATTAGAATAACAAAGAGATATAAGAGTATATAAAAGATAAAAGGAATTAAGGATGTAAGTGATAAAAAGGAAAGTGCTGGTTTGGGTTTAGAAGGTAGCAAGAGAAAAAAAAAGGGGAAGAAGGAGTCAGTTGGAATGAGAGAAGGCGAGAGCCCTCTTGATTAGATGTAGGTGGTGGAGGACCAAATAGGGAATTATCCCTTAAGTTGGATTAAGGGATAAATTAAGGAAATCTTTCTTTAGTAGGTAGCTAAGAAAGAACAAAAAAAAAAGAAGGGGGAAAGAGAGAACGAAATTATCCACCAACAGAAAAAGGGGTTGATGAAGCAAATCGGTAAGAGTTTAGGTGCATGATGGAAATTTGAGGAGGTACTAACCAAAATCACTAATAGAGGAAATGGAAGATGGGAGGCAAGGTAATTGATCAAGGATTTGAAGTGAGATTATAGAGAGGAAGGGACAATTGCTTCTCTCCAGTGGGTTAGTCGTGCGATGAAATCTACAATAGTGCCAATATAGTGGCTTGACGACTTGAGGGCAGTAGGTAAGCTAATGGAAGGAAATAAGATCTTCTTAGAGTTAAGACCTAGAATTCAAAAATATGAATCAAGGCAAAGATAGTAGAGAAAAGGGGATCGAGTTAAGTACTTTAGCCTTTTTGCTCTCTTTCATAGATGAACTATTTAATTGGTAGATGTTCTTTAACTTATGTATAAGATATACTTCAATCATAAATGAGACCTTATGGGTATAGACGTATAGAGGTACTTGACTACAATTATATATATATGGAAGGGAATGCTTAGAATATAATTGGCCACAGGCAAAATAATCATATGACTTATAAAACTACATTTTTGCAAGTAATTTGTATTTTTAGGCATTGTATAGAGGACATTTAATAGAAGCCTAGAGGACTTCAATTCAATGAGTACTCATACCAATTAATTTCACTAACCAAATTCTAAGTGGCTGTTTTATTGGAAGATATTTTGTATGTTTTCAATAAAGGGGTAATAATTCCTAGTTTACACATAGAGATTATACTTTTAGCAATATGTGCATGCCATCTTGTATTAACTTTTATTATATATTAGTTAAAGTTTTATGAGTTACATGCACAAGCTTTAATAAGGATTATAAAATACAACTATGGCTAAATTATGGTAAATGTTTAGACACTATAGTTAGACTAAACATTTTACATGAATAAATAATTTGCTTGAATATTTGTAGAACTTGAATCATATGTAGAGAGCTGATTGTGGAATTCTAATTATTAATAGAAGTATTTAAAGAAGCCCTTGAAGGTCTGCATGCGGGTTTGTGTGTAAAGGTCATAGTTACAGTATACCAGTTAGTTATATGATTGTGCTAAGGAAATGAGATACTAACTAATAAAGTCATCAACCCTAGTAAAAAATGTGACATTAGTTTAAAACCAGTATGAGTAAAGGAATACATTAGACTAGGTTAGCAAAGGATGCAAGGGCTATGGTCGCAAGGATAGACATGGAATGATAAATACAATAATTACTTAAATGAGGAGATAGAGCAGGATTTATATAAATAAGATTAGTTGTATACGTGAACATTATAAGCAAGTTTGCTAAATTTAGATAACTAGTTATAGGCATAAATGTTTTAGACAATGAGTGAGGTATGTATATGTGGTGGGAATCACATATACTCATACTTAATTCTTTCAATAATGATATATGGCTAAAGAGTAATAGTGATAGGTGAGTGGACACGATACTAGTACATGGAACATGCATGATAAGACTAGCAAAGCATGAGATAAATTATGAACACAAACACATTTGCTTACAACTCTCTCTCTCTCTCTCTCTCTATATATATATATATATATGTATACATACATAGAAAGGAAAGTCACCATGGAAATTAGGACACATATATGATAAGACAGGTGAAACATAACATCGAATTAGTTAAAAGAATAAGCATGTCACTCTTTTCCCAGATAAAATATTAACATAGTTTTCTATTTGATGTGTAGGTTATGAAAGGCTACCAAGGAAGGTACCCAATTTGAGTGGTCTGGTCAGAATCTCAGTATGCCTTGCTATCATGGAAGACACCTAGACTAGTAATAGCCTAGAATACAATGTATATTGTAAAAATATAGTTATACAGGAGACACAGTAGCTTGGTGTCTCAATTGTAATTTGTATATGTATAATATAACTAGTTAAGACTATAATGGACACAAGTGATTATGGTTAGGGGCAGTTGTATGTATATACTTATAAGTTGCCCAATTGCGATAAGGTTTCCCTTAAACAACTCTTCCCTTATTGGGAAAGGGTTAGTCATGTTCTTGTGTCATTGCAAGGAGTGACAAACTAGATGTTATGCCAATATGATGTATGTTTACATGTATGATGTTATTATGATCACTAAATGGTTGTTGGAATATTGTTATACAGTATATAAGCTTTTTGCTACAGGTGCAAATTTTTGGTAGGCCTCCAGACAACTGGCACGATGCCGAAATTTCATTTTAAGTTACTAACCTTTCTAAAATAGTAACCTTGTATGTCATAACTAAACTATGTTAATCCTAAGATTGGGCTTAATAAAGTAAACCACAACTCTATAGATTGTAGGTATAAGTCAGACTGTAGCATTTCCTTCAAATACACAATTATATCTAGTAGGGGGATTTACACCTGGTCTGATTCCAACATTGTTATTTGATGATATCTTAAGGAGGCATCCATAAAGCTATAAACTTTATGGCTAATTATTGAATCTATTAGCTTATTTATATGTGGTAAGGGGTAACTATCTTTTAGGCATATCCTTTTGAGGTTGGTAAAATCAATGCACATCTTTATCTTTCTAATCACTCTATTTTTAATAATTTGCTGATTCCTTTTTTAATGAATGACCTCTATTCGGGCGCATATCTTGTTTTGTTTTATTGTACTAGTTTTGCCTTGGGGTCTACATTTAGCTTATTTACTGTATGCTTTGGGTCTAGGGGTGAGCACATTTTGATTTTAACCAAAAAAATTGAATGAAATTTTTAATTCAGTTTGGTTATTTTGGTTCGATTCGATTTTGAAAGTAAAAAATACTAAAAAAATTGAACCAACCAAATAATAATAATAAAACATATATTTTTTAATTATATAATTAAAATTATTTAAAATTTAGGGGTATATATTAAAATAGAATTAGAATATTTCGGTTAACCAAATTTTTAGGGGTGTATATATAGATTTGTGTAGAAATTTGATTTAATCGAATCGAAATATTTTAATTTGATTTGTCTATATTTTAGTTTAGTTTTCGATTTTAATTTTTTAGATAATTCAATTTTTAGTTATTTCAGTTTAGTTATTGAATTGAACCGATTGATACATACCCCTATTTAGGTCAATACTGGGGATGTCATTTGGATCCCATGAAAAGGTACTTATATTATCTCTTAATACCTTAATAATATCGTTTTTATTGTTTTCTTGAATTTCTCCTCCTAAGGTAACTTCTTTACTCCTTTCTGTCTCTATTTTTAACACTTCATTAGTTGATTCTATCTTTTAGAGCATTCTCCTCTATTGAAATTGTGTGCTTCTGCAAAGTGACCATTCGTAGCTTCTTTTATTATAGCAATATATGATTTCCTTATAGCTTGTTGATTTCTACACACCATAGTTTTGCCTTTCTTTGTTGGTATTTTCATGACCAAATACCATATACAAGTTATAGCCCTTAAAGCATATAACATTGGTCTTCCAAAAATTGCATTATAGGTAAATGGCATATCTACTTAATGCTTATAAGTCAGAGCTTTATGAACAGTACCTTTGAGGCATAAATAGGCTCCTCAGGAGGCGGGCACCCTAGTAAGGCCAGAAAGGGGCGTATTGGTCATAAAACTTTAACGAGCTAGAAAATGATCAAAATGAAATAATTTAAAAATTTTAGCAGAACCAATAAATTATTTCGGGCCAAGAACTAGTAAATAGTGAAATAAAATGAGTTTGTGTCAGGACAGCTCCGAGATGTGCCCGGACAAATTTGAAAATACCATACCCTAAAGCTCAAAAATTCCTATCTACATGGTGATAAGGGAATTTTAATTTTTTGAGATCATCTGATATTTATTCAAAATTTCTTATTTTTACGTGTGAATAGTAACTAGGGTTGTCTTTGGAATTTAAGCTTGAAATTTTATGAGCCTTTTAATGGCCTAATCAAGGATTTTTAAAACTAAAATGACTATTTTTTGAGGTCTACAAAAATTAAAATGAATTTCTGAGGTTTAAAAAGAAATCAGGTGAATACGGGTTGTTAGATCGCCACGTGTCACGATCTGAGCCATCCACCTAGCTAATACAAAAGTGCCCACATATGTGAGAGTGCCACATGTGCAAAACACCTTCTCCTCCCCCATTGTCTCCATAAAAGCTGATGCCATCGACCTTCCTCCCTTTCCCACTATTTTTGATTTCTCTCTTCTCCTATACACACCCAAAATTCACAAAATTTTTATGGTATGAACCCTCCATGACCCCTAGAAACTATTCCACGTAATAGAATTGCAAGATTTTGCTTGGAAAGAGAGGTATTCCATAGCAGTGAATAGTGTCAAATTCAAGTGTAAGTGGTTATTTTCCATTTTTTATTTTTGTTTTAGGTAGCTTATGGAATTCTAAGAAAAACCATGTTTTTAGATTTCAATTTGGAGCTTTATAGAATTTATGGGAATTTTTCTAAATGTAAAATGGCTATGTTTAGGCCAAAGAGAGAGAGAGTTGAAGAGGAAGCTCATCCAAGGCCATAAGTGGTGGAAAAAGAGGTGTTCTCAAACCTTAGGTATGTGGGTTTGATGTAATTTTTGCATGCCATATGATTTTGCATGTATATACATGTGTGGGTGTGTGTGGAAGTTGTGAATGTTAGGGTTTGGTATAAAAATGATGTAAATTGATCATGTAATTGTGTTTATGGCATGAACATAAGGTTATATGTGTGAATAGGGTGAGAGAAATTAAGTGTAGGGGTGTGTCCTTATTATGGCCGAATGGTGTGTATGTGTTTGGTGTGATGTGTGTACATGTGAATGGCATGATAGTTATGGCATTGGCGTGAAAATTGATGTACACTATAGTAAAATAGGAATGGGAAATAAAAGATGTAATAATAATGGTTTTAACTTATGTGACCTAAAATGATGTGTAATGATGTTACATGAAATGGTGTGAGAAATGGTTAGTTTTAGTGTGGAAATAATGGCAATATTGATTATAGGAAAATGGATGATGATATTGATGTATAATGGTTGGTGAATAAATGGATTAAGGTTGGTATATGTAATGGCATGAAAATTATGATAGAAAGAAAATGACCAAATGAATAGTACATGGTATGAAAATGACCAAAGGAATAGTGACATGAGAAAAAAATGACCAAATGAATAGTATTTTTGCTGAAAATGACCCGTAATTGAGAAAGGTGCATAAGTGCGCCCATGTTACACATGTGAGATGTCAATATCGATATAATAATTAAAAGATGATTGTTAACTGAATAATAAAGATTAATCAGTAGCTAGGCCCGTCAATTAGACACCCACTGGATGGATTGATCGATCAACTAAGGAGTTAGCAGTTGCTAGGTAGATTGGTCCTCCTGGGGCCACTATTGTATGATGGATATGGCGGGTGCAGCCACTGACGTTCTGATATTGAGTCTTGCATAACTGGGTATTAGGAGGTCCCACAAGGCTGATCCTTGCTATCCACCAGCTTGATAATGGACATGATGATTGGGATATTAGGAGGTCCCACGGGGCTGATCCCTACTATCCCCTTTGCAGGTATTGGGAGGTCTATGGACTGATCCCTGCTATTTGCCAGTCTAGTATTGGGAGCTTCTAGTGAGCTAATCCCTGCTATTAGACTAGGTAGGTGCAACTTTCAAGATCTAAAATATGGATCATTGCATAGTATAGATCCCACTATCCAATGTCTTAAAGTGTAGTCTATCTACCATGGGCCTAAATGATAAAGTAATTAAATGAATGTAATATAATATAACTAATACTAATAGTTAATAAGTAAAGATAAGAATTGGATAATGAGACTCACCGGATGACATTAGAACATGTTACTTACATGACAAATAACTATGAGCTTAAAGCATAACAGATGTATAAATGATCATATCACATGTAAATG
>CANXYI011512876.1:0-11761 GCA_948208565.1 Hura crepitans
TTACTTGAGATAGATTAATACTAATAGAGATTTTGAGTTAAGATGATGTAGATGGATGAGATAAATAGAGAAGTTTTTTCTTATAGGTTTTAAAAATTGGGATAGTGTCACCGGATAACCATTATGCTGTCGAATTTTTGACATGAGAACCCTAAATAATCTAACTTTTATGTCGGATTAATGAGGTTATGAGTTTTTAAGAATATTTTTTTAATAACATGTATCAAAGGAAATCAGGTTTTGGTTGTGTGACATTCTTTATTCGATATAAGGACTGAACTGGGTAAGGGGTGTCATAGAAACTAAACTTTTTGATTATCTCATTCAAATGGATATTCTAGCTCTTAGATGCTTGCTTTAACCCATAAATTGACCTCTAAAACTTTTATATTGAATTTCCATTTCCCAATGTGAAACTATCAAGCTATATCATATACATCTCTCTAACAGATTCCTCTTAATGAAAGCTGCCTTCATATAATGCCCAAAAAAATCCTAGTGTTATAAATAGTACTTCTTGGGATGTGAATAGTATTTTTGAGGCTGGGTCACACTAATCTTACTAAATGGAAGTATTAATCTTAACATAATTTTGGATAAAATTTAAAGCAAAAAATAAAGTCATTTAGATAGTTAAAAATGACAGTTAAGTTTTATAATAATGTCATGTAAATAGTGACCTAGTTTTAGCTAAAGAGTAAAATATTCAAATTTTGCTAAAAAAATTTTGGGATCAATACAACCTAATGCTTAAATATTCCAAATAGTCCGTTGGCATTGGAATTGGAATTGGAATTTTTGGATATCGGGAAGTATTTTTACTAAATCGAGTAAAGATAAAAAGTTACGTTTTAATCAATTTTTCACAATTTTTAAGCTCGAGTTTTTTAGAGGCTTGTGGGGTATAATTTAAGTGAGTTTTTGAGAGTTATTTGAAAGAAAGAAAAATGGGTTTTCGTTTGCAAAAAAAAAATGAAAAAGAAAAGAAAATAGATTTATTTTAAAAATTCTACTTATGTATAAAATGGTCAAATGAGGAGTCAAACTTGGAATAGTTGTCTTCCTCCGCCTTTTTTCCTATTATTAGCTAATGTCATTAAGAAGGAAGAAAACCTTCATTTTCTTTTCTTAATTCCTCAAATTACCACCAAATTGATCATTCAAGCCATAAATTCGAACCTTCATAGCCTCTAGACACTGATTGTAGTAAGAGATTGTGAGAAAATGAAAGGAATTTTATGGTTTTAGATCTCGATAAATAGTAACCCTATTTTTATTGGGTAAGTTTTTCTGAGTTTCGACATTTTTTCCTATGTTCGCTAGGTTCCTAGAAGCATGTATCTATAGGCAATTTTGATTTTCAAAGCTTGTATGATTTTGTAAAAATTTTAGGAAACAAATTTATGTCTTATAGTTGAGCTAGGTCGTAGTCGAAAGGATAAGGGTAGAGAAAAGGTGAAATCAAGCTCGGTGGTGTATTTTGAACTCATTACAACTATAATTATTGAAATTTAATGTGTGTGTGTCAATATTTATATTTAAAGTGTGTGCATTATGTATTGAAATGAGACATATGATTATTTATTAGCATAAATGCATGTCTATGTTGTTAGGTAGGGTGTATGCGGTGATTATGATGCCTTAAATGTGTAAAATTGAATAGTGGATGTATAATGGGAGGTATGGCCAAATGGCCTAATATAGGCATATGTATATGATTTGTGTAATATGTAAGAATATTGGGTTGTTACTCAATGTGGTAATGATATTTAACCATATGCATATTTTTATGATGGTAAAGATGATTGAATAAAAATTTTAGAGAGTTAATGCATGATGGCTGAATGGTAGCATGGTGTAGATGGGCATGTTGATAATGATCTTTAATGTATGATGGAATGTATGTACATGTATGGTGATGAATAAATGTGATATCATGTTATAATATATGAAACTTTTCAATTGGGTATTATGTATATATGTATAGATTATGGCCAAATGGCCTAAGATATAGGGGTATGTGTGTATATGTGTTAAGTTATGTATGCATAAGAAGTTGACTTCTTATAAATGTGGTTATATGGTTATGTGTATGATATAGTGTGCTTAAGAATGTGGTATGTGTTATGAAAATTTGGGTTATGTTATAGCCGAATGGGATGCCATATATGATGATTATATTGAGACCACATGATTTTGTGTAATGCACATCTATACTAAGTATGAGTTATGCTTGGTGGCATATGGCTGAAATTGCATAAAGGGCATAATGTTATGGTAGTCATGAAAACATGACCACAATGAGCATGATGATTATGGATATGAATAAGGACATACTTTATGTTAATGTCCTAATTAGTAAATATGCATGTTAGATAGCATGTAGATATGATATTATGTAAGTGTATGGGGATATATATAATTATATGTGTTATATGCATATGATAAGTGCAGACACTAGGTTTCGAGGGCTTCTAGGTTCGGTTTGCCTGATGATGATAAAGAGGGACAAAAATCCTAAAAGTTGGGTTTTTTGAGTCCAAACCAAAGATCTCAAAATTTTCCAAAATAAAGGGGAAGAAAATGGCTATTTTGGCTACTAAAACACCTATTTGGGCCACTAGTCCAAAATGGGCATTTTAACATGCCAAACGACCATTCTGGCTGTTTAGCCCAAACGGGCATTTCCACACACAAAATGCTCGCTTGGGCCGTTCGACCTAAAATGGTCATTCTAATGTGCACAACCCTTGTTTTCTCCAAAACGGGTGTTATGGAAATGAAAACGGCCATTTTGGCCAGTAAGCTTAAAACGGCCACTTTCCCTTGAGAATACGCCCATTCTATTGCCTTGAGTTTTGTGCATAAAAGCCAACCTACTCATTTTGAGTATGGTTGGCTAAATTTTAGAGAGAGAAATTTATAGAAAACAAAGAACACCATTTTTTTTTTCATTTTTCTTGGGTTTTTGAAGATTCAAACATCTAAATCAATCTAATCTGAGGTCTTTTTAAAGGCAAACATATTGTTGTGTGACTGATCCTTTTTATCTTTCCATTTTTATTTTTTCTTTGCATTTTATCCATCTACAAGTTAGATGCGGTAAATTAATTTAAACCTATCTTTTATATATATATAAAGTTGCTTCATTTACTTTCTATTTGTTTTTCTTATTTCTGTTTCGCATCCAAAATAATGTGTTGGGCTGTTTGAGTTAATTTCATTTTTCTTCACATATTATGCATCTACAAGTTAGATGTGGCAATTTATTTGGGTTGAAATCTGCATCATTGATACTGTTTAATTTATTTATCATCCGTCTCATCTCTTATTTTTGTTTTGCACCAAAAATCGTATTTTTGGTTGTTCACATAGGTTTTGTCTCCATTTTACTATTATCCACTTACTAGTTAGGTACAGTAATTTATTCATACATTAATTTGTATTTTTGCAGCCTGATGTTCTTTTTTCTATCCGATTTTCTATTTTTCTCACTCGTATGTTAATATATTTTTTTTGTGATTATGCTAATGTCAGCAATATGATTATTTTTAGGCTAATTGTGTGGTTATTATTGCCTATTACTCATTAGTTTGTATTTTAGATCTCCCGAATTGTAATTTTTCTTTTTTTTTCAGTTAGATTGTATCTTAGATAATTGCCTTGTATTTTATTTTTTGTTCAAACTATTTTTGTGCATATTCCATGAATGTTGTAATAAATTAGAAAAATGGTTTTTCGTGTAAATAGGAAAAATAGTTAAAATATTTCTACTTCATTAATTGGTGTTTTATTAATAAAATCGGGTTTGACTTTTCTTAATAAAAGCCGTAATAAAATCATTTTCTATAAGTTGACATGTGAGAACCAAAGTTCTCAAGTTAAATCCACTCCCTAATTTATGTATGATACATCCAGTTTTAATCCCAAAATACTCCATGAGCACCGTATTAGGTAGAAAAATAATTTTACATGCCAAAAGAAATAATGGTTAAAATCAAATTTTTATCTAATAAATTGATGTTTTCTCAATCAAAATAAACTTTGACTTTTCCTCAATAAAAGTCACAACAATCTTCCAAATTGATTTTTGAGAACCAAAGTTCTCAAGTAATTCTTTAAAAATTAGATTTAGCATAACAAAATTCATTTTCTTAAATTGATTTTTGAGAACCAAAAGTTCTCTACTTATCATTCCCAAATACAATCATCATAATAAAGTCATTTTTTAATTAGTCTTTGAGAACCAAAGTTCCCCAATCCATCATCCACCTTTTGATATAAAGACACTATAATAAAAGTCCCTTCTTTTAGAAATTAGTATGAGAGAACCAAAGTTATCAAAATGATTAATAGCCCAATTTCATGTATGCCATTTCAATTCCTAGTACTTATTTATTTTTTTTTTGTAAATGTATTCTATTCTGTAACTCCTTGTACATGAATGCACGATTTATTTCAAAAGTAAAATATCGCTTGAGAAAGGGAATAATGTCATAAATTCAAATCGAAGTTCCTTATTAAGTTGAGGTATAAATAAAAGTAAAGTTCTGAATTGCTGTAGTTTTTTCCGTACAAGGTATTTTTATTTCCTAACTTAGTCGGGTGGTGACTTCTACCTTGTGGTGCCTAAAAACTCATACCCTCCTAAGGTAATCAAAAAGAAGCAGCTCCAGATTCCTTCAGCTTCTTTCTCATCTTTTGAGACTTGAAGAATTAAGGCATAAGTTGAGTCTTAAGCTACTTTGATTTAGTCATTCTTAAGAAAACCCAAAAAAGGGTCCAAGCAAGAACAGTGGCGAGTCCACTAGGGACACCATAAGACCATGCTCTGAAAGTACCTCAACTTAATATAAAACTTCACATTTTAAATTTATGACATTGTTTTCTTTCAAAATTACATTACATGCTAGAGCCTTAGAATAAGTTAGGCAACCTTTTTATACCCTGATGTGACTTTGAAGCATGAACCCAATTTCACTCAAATTATAAGATTGTCATCAGTGGCATCAAATCCAAGGCTCGTGCCTAAAAGGTATATGAAATGGTGAACCAATCGATCACATGCTCATGATGAGATAAACCCATCGTGGAGGGACCATGCTTGGATGACCATAACTAGCTCGACCAAACCCTCAGCCCATGTAATGACTAATACCAACTTCCCCTAGGCACCTTGGTTAATGATGCATTGTGTGCTATGTGGGCCAATATACATGAAATATGACTTGACCATCTCAAAATCCTACTGAACCCATTGCATTTTGACTCAATTGTGCATATCTAATATATAAAGGCCAAATCTTTGGTATGTATTTTTTTACAAGAGAAATAATGCTTAGATAACCGTCATCCATTATTCGAATCTGTTGGGATCCTTAATATCCCATAGATAGGCCCTCCTAGGAAAGAGTACATTGACCTTATGTATGGGATGTAATAAGGTCAGAAGGCTCTTGCTTGTGATTATCTTTGCATGCATAAACATTTCATACATCCATTTGCATTTTTCACTTTATCATGTTAACCCTTTGTCTTATTACCACCATAGATCCTTGGACTACTTAGGTATGGGGGACAGACAGTCAAATAGTTAGATAAGTGTTTATGTATAACACTTATAGTTCAGCAAGCATGGCTGGGCAAGATGAGAGTAGTTCGTCTGTTTCAAATCTTGAAAATAGAATGGATTAGAAGTTTGAAGAGTTCGAAAAGAGGATGATAGATTTGGTTTCTAAAGCAATTGTTGGGATGACTCCTACTATTGGATCACCACCACATGCTAAAAATGAGGCACTAGCACCTATTAGAAGAGCTGCTGATGCATCTAAAGAAATTGTTATTAGGAACAAGCTACTAAAATTGGGGGAAAGGATAAGAAAGCTGAGTATTTTAACCCGAAATACAATTTTTACGAGGAAGTGCTTACTCCTTATAAGTCTGGAGATTTTGCAATGAAGAAGTTTAAAGAGAGAATGGAAGCAATGACTGGGCTTATCTCTAAGGGAAAAGGGATAGATCCTAAAGAATTGTTCTTGGAGTCTGAAGGGGTTTTACCTGCCAAGTTTAAGATGCTAGAGTTGCCCAAGTTTAATAGGACTTCAGATCCAAGGGCTCACATAAAGCAATATGCTATAATTATGAGGGGTACTGAGCTCAATACTAAATAAAAGGTGGCATACTTCAGTCTGACATTGCAAGGATGGGCCATCGATTGGTACCATGGGTTAGACAAGAAGGTGAAACAAGACTGGACCAAGATTACATAAGCTTTCATTAATCAATATAATTGTAGCACACATATGAAGGTCACTTTGAAAGATCTTGAATTACTTAAATAGAAACACAATGAGACTTTTGTTGAATACTTGTCTAAGTGGTGGTCCAGAGTGTTGGAAATGAGGAAAAAACCTGAAACATCAGATCAGATTCTTTTGTTTATTAAGAATTCCAACCCATACCTGAAAGATGGCTTGAAGGCCAATACACTAAAAGATTAGGATTCTTTGAAGGATATAGCCATAGATATAGAGGAGGATTATAATGAACAGAAAAAAAGGTCAGGGGGATTTGGCAACCAGAAGAATTAGGGAGTTAGGGATACAAGTGGCACTAGTTTTGGACAAGGATCGAATTTCGGGCAAACTACCAAGGTATCCACTGTTGTAAGGCATTACTCAAACTTGGGCAAGTCACTATCCTAATGCTTGAAAAGTTTTCAAAAAGAGGGAAAACTACAACCTTTGCCTCCTAGACCGGCTAGGAGTGAGGGTCAATCTTAACATAGGGCCAATCTGTACTAACAATACCATCAACACACCAGTTATAATACTGATAATTGTCATACCTTATGCAATAGGATTTAAGATTTAATTTATTCGAGGCAAATTCTAGATCCAGAACAAAGGTAAAAGGATTAAGGTGCATACTTAAAAGTTCCCCCTCCAGTTAATATGGTCAATTTGGGTCTACTGGAGTGGTATGTTCTCTAAGATTTGTATGGGAATTAGTATTTGGCTATGATTAGAAGTGCTAAGAAGAATTAAAATTCAATATTCATGATAGATATCTAGGCTACTAATAGTGAAAGCAAGTCGGGGGATCTAGATCAAGAAGTTTAGGCAGATTTCAATTCAAAATAGAAGAAGAGCAAAGAGGCAGAAGATAAAGCAATAACCCACAGTAGAAGAGTGATACTAGAGATCGAAAAGGATCCAACTCCATCAATAAAGGAAAGTAGTGAAGATGCTATCACCAAGTAGTTAAAGAAGATTCTTGTATAAATCTCGATTTGGGATTTGTTATGACAATCCACATCTCATTGCCAGAAAATAGTTAAAGATCTTTGTACAACCACTGTTTCTACTACCATATCACCCTCTAAACTGGTGGCAATTGTAAAAGGAGAATAAAAGGCAAAGGTCAATTTTTTTTATATAGATCTACCACCCGAAGGACATCACCATAATCGTCCTCTATATATCAAGGTAGAAGTGAATGGTAAACATACGGCCTGTGTAATCATGGATGATAGGTCGTCAATCAATGCATGCCCTCTTAAGGTGATAGCAGCTTATGGAATTGAGGATTTGATGGTCTCTTTGTCTAAGCTAACTATTATAGCTTATGACAACAAGAAGAGGCAAGCATATGGGACTTTTAAAGTTAAAGTTAAGATAAGAGTGATCATGGATCACATGGAATTTGTAGTGCTTGACATTCTTGTGAATTTGTCCTTACTTTTAGGAAAGCCATAGTTCTATAAGCTAGGGCGAGTTCAGTCAACGCTGCATCAAATGATCAAGATTCCTTAAGATGGTGAAATTATAACAATCAGGGCTATAAGGGAAAACTAGGTGTTGATGCTAGAAATAACTAATAAGCCTTTTAAGGGCTTCTATATCGTCTGGATTTTTTGAAAAAGAGGAAAATCCCAAGGTGGTGAACATAATGAAAAGGATGAATTATATGTCTAGAGTCAGATTGGGATATGCTTTAGAGGGCCCTATTTTAGTTGTCTAGCCTTAAGGATAAAGAGATTGGAAAGGATTAAAATACATGGTAGAGACATTAGGTTTGATGAAGACCAAAAAGGTTCTCCACACTTTGGAAGAGAGCTTCATTCGAGCCGAAGGAAATGTCAGTTATGGTGGGCAATCTAAACTCACTATTGTCAAAGGACAGATTGTGGTAAGATTTGAAATCTTCAATGATGTATTTAACTACGATGATAATGGAGTAAAAGCAGTTTCAGACTTTTGGGATGGGGAAATTATGATAAACCTAATTGAGGTGGAAATCGAGTGAGAGGAAGAGATCTTGACTAATGTCATGTTCTAGGAGAAAGGGAAAAAGAAGATGCAAGAGGCAAATCTACTTGAATGTTCTTATGATAGTTTATATGTACCTAAACTTAGTTTATACGTACCTAAACTTTTTGATGATGGTGTACCTATTTCTCTGGTTAATAATATGAATGATTTTGCTTATTTTTGTGATGTCTCATCTAATTACATCATGCATAATGATAATAATAATTCGCACCATATGTTTGACATTAATTCAACCAATACCACCTCGTTTAATCTTGGTACTAATGAAAACCCAAAAGAGATTTTAATTGCATCTGAGGTAACTCCTATGGAAAGGAACAAGTTTGAGAGAGTGATAAAAATATGAAAAAAGTCTTTGCCTGGACCTATAAAGATATGCCTAGTGTGGATTGGGAAATCGCGGAACATGCCATTCATACTTACCCGAAAGTAAAACCTGTAAAGTAAAAACCATGAAGAATGAGACTAGAATAGGTGGAAAAGATAAAGGAAGAAATAAACAGACAAGTTAAGGCTAAATTTTTGGAAGAAGTTCAGTACCCGACATGGTTAGCTAATGTAGTACTTGTCACAAAGAAGGATGGAAAAGTTCGGATGTGCATATACTACAGAGATCTAAATAAAGCCTACTTGAAAGATGATTTCCCCCTACCCCATATAGATGTGCTAATTGATAGTGCCACGATGTGCAAAATGTACAACTTTATGGATGGGTACGTTGGCTATAATTAGATTCTGAACAAGATTGCCAACAAGATAAAAACTGCCTTCATCACAAAATGGGGCACGTTTTGTTACATAGTTATGCCTTTTGGGTTGAAAAATTTTAGGGCTACATACTAGAGGATGGCTATAAAGATTCTCAATGATCTAATTCACAAGGAGATGGAAGTCTATGTCGATGACACGATGATCAAATCCTCTATAAGAGAAGGATATTTTAAGGCCTTGGAGTAGTTCTTCAAGAGGATAGATGAGTACAACCTTTCTCTAAATTCGAAGAAGTGTGTATTCAGTGTAACTTTAGGTAAGCTCTTAGGGCATATCATGAGTCACAGAGGGATCGAGGCAAAACTGAATAAAGTTAAAGCAATTTGAGAAATGTTGATTCTAAAGAAGGAAAAAGAAATAAGGGGGGTTTTTAGGAAGGATTTAATACAAAAGTAGAATTATAGCTAAGCTCACCTCCATATGTGAGCCAATCTTTAAACTTCTCAGGAAAAACCAACTTACTAAGTGGAATAAAGATTGCCAAAAAGCTTTTGACATGATCAAGGAATATTTGTTAAACCCACTGGTGTTATGACTACCAAGACGTAAGAAACCGTTGATCCTTTATTTGGCTATTGAAGAAAGTTCAGTAGGAGCTATGATAACACAAGAGGACAAAATGGGAGTTGAATTTCCAATTTACTAATTGAGTAAGAAATATCTTCCTTATGAGGTTAAGTACATAAAGGTGGAGAAGATTTGCTTAGCAATAGTATAGGCTTCAAAGAAATTGAGACACTACTTTTAATTATATACTGTGCAAGCTATTTCCAAACATAATCTATTAAGGTGCCTTCAGCCAGCATCTTCCTTGGTGGGGAGAGTGAGTAAATGGCTTCTCTTACTTTAAAAATTTGACATTAAGTATATAGCGAGAAAAATTATAAAAGGGTGGGCAGTTACAGACTTCTTAGTCGATCATCCATTAGAAGGTGAGCAATTGGAGTTTGAATTTCTAGAAGAAAATTTAAATTCTAAAGTAGTTCATGGATGGATGATGTATTTTGATGGAGTGGTAAACAACAAAGGAGCAAGAGTAGGAGTAATCCTAATAACCCCCGAAGGGGAAAAGCTACCATTAGTAAGAAAATTGAGGTACCAGGTCACCAATAACATGGCTGAATATAAGGCCTATATATTTGGGCTCGAAGCATTGTGGTCACTGGGCATGAAAACTATCGAGGTATTTGGGGATTCGTCATTAGTAATTCATCAGGCTAATGAGGAGTGGACCATACGTGATGAAAAGTTAATACCATATGCCAAATGTTTCAAGTACGTTAGTGGGCAATTTGTAATCTACACTTTCTGCCATGTTCTAAGAGATAAAAATCAACTAACAGATGCATTGGCCATCTTGGTTTCCATGTGGGACAATCTGAAAGGGATAACTATAAAGACAGTTATCATTTCCTATTCTAAAAAGCTTTGTTATGAAATGGAGCAAGTCATGGAAATAGAGAAAGGAAAAGACAAGCCATGGTTCTGTGACATCCAAAATTACCTAGAGAATGGGAATTTCTTGAGGAAGCCACGGATAAGGATAAAAAGGTATTAAAGAGGCTGTCAGCTCAATTCATTAATGTAGGAGGGATTCTATACAACGGGCAGGTAGATGGTCTTCAACTTCATTATCTTAAGGAGTAAGAAGCGAAAAAATTTATGAAAGAGATATATGTAAGCTCATGTGGTACACATATGAATGGACTGGGGTTAGCAAAAAAGATCATGTACTAAGGATTCTTTTGGCTCACTATAGATCATGATTTCTCAAAATATGTACGAGGGTGTCATAAGTGCCAATAACATAGAGATTTAAAACATATGCTAGTGTTTGAACTTCACAACTTTTCATCTCTTAGTCATTTGCTGCACAGGGGATTGAAATAATGGGGGAGATACATTCGACAACTTCCAATGGGCATCGATTCATTGTAGTGGTTGTTGATTATTTCTCAAAATGGGTTGAAGTAGAATCTTTTAAGAAACTAGCGGCAAGAAAAATGGCTAGGTTCATAGAAAAGAATTTGATTTGTAGATATGAGGTTCCGCACCATGTAGTGTCAGACAATGGTGTCCAGTTCCAAGTAGAGATAAAAGCCCTCTTACAAAAATATGAGATCCAACATCATAAGTTTTCTCCCAATAGACCTTAGGCTAATGGGGCAGTTGAGGTAACAAATAAGAACATCAAAAGGATTTTGGCTAAGGTAGTGGTGACTTATAAAGATTGGGTAGATAAGCTTCCCTTCACTTTATAGGGATACAGGACTATAATAAAAACCTCAACAGGTGCTACCTCATTCTCCTTGGTATATAAAATTGATACAGTGCTTCTAGTGGAGGTCAAACTACAATCATTAAGAGTAGTAATAGAACTAAGGTTTCCTGAGACTGCCTGGGCAGAACAAAGGTACTGGCAACTGAATTTGCTAGATGAAAAGTGTTTAAAGGCTAATTATCACAATCAAATTTACCAAAAAAGGATGGCATGTGCCTCTGGCAAAAGGGTGAAGGACCATAAACTAAAAGAAAGAGAACTAGTCCTCAAGCAGATGAGATTGGTACAGCCGAACCCAAGAGGAAAGTTTAAGCCAAATTAGGAAGGTTCGTTCATCCTGAAACAATTATTACCAAAAGGCGCTGCTATTCTTATA
>CANXYI011512925.1:0-14514 GCA_948208565.1 Hura crepitans
ATTGTTATAGGGCTTGATAAATAGTATAAGTTATGGTGTCTAATATATGTTAAACTTGATGAGACAAAATATGTGATTATGGGTATAATGCATAATATGGTGCTGCTAAATAAAATGGTGAGAGTGTTTAATTATGATAAGGGTTGAATTATGGATAATAACATAACCTTAGTTAAATGCTTGGTTATTTGATAAGAAATTATTTTTAAAGAGTAGGTAAAATGTATGTTTCGTGCTAAAATTTAAAATGGATTCAAAGGAAGAGAAGATTTGCATGTTTAAGTAAATTAGAATGTATAACATGCAAAGGATGTGACTGTAAGAAACTAAACTCTAGAAAATGAAGTAACTTAAGTATTATGACTTTGCATGCTATGTGGACCTATAATCATATGCTTATATGGGGATATATGGAAATGTACATTAATCTAGTTAATGTATGAACTTTAACCATAAGGATAGGTTAAAGTAAACTATACATTATGTGTATTAGTGGTGGTTAAATGGCATGAGGTATATATCTTGATGACCAAATAAAATGGACTGATATGGTTATGAGATTTCATGATATGAACGTGTATTATATGTCCATATATTCATTTTGAGTATGTTATGATCATGGATGTAAATATATATAAGCTTATGAGTTGAAATTAGATGTGAATGTAAAATTAATGCATGCTATCACGTTGCTAACCAATTGGCTTATAAGATAAAATGCTAGATTTTACATCAATGGAAAATCTCTATCATGCTACCATGTTGGGGAGTAAGTATCTTGTTGAATTTATTTTATGGTAGTTATGATAACTACATATAAGCTCTAGTGATGAATTGTATGATATCTAGGTATAAACAAAACTAAAGTGAGGAAATACACATGTATAAGTGTATGAAAATGATGTAAATGTGTAGAGATGAGATATGTGAGAATTGTATGTTAGGTGTAAATAAGTTAAAGAGACCTAATGCATGAATAATCTATTAAATGGTATTTATCTATAGGCTGAATCTAATAAGGCATGACAATATGATTTAATGAATAACATATGTTAACCCTATAATGTTGCAAGGTATGAACTACCTCTAGTGTGATTATGATGTAACATGGTTATGATGATTATTATGCATAAAAAAGGATATTGGTATGTATATACTGACTAAAAGTTCTTAGTTACCCCATTTAGTCATTTATTAGCCAAATGATACTATAAAACTTCTAAAAACTATCTTGACTATGTGAAAACAAATAATATATAGTGATGGCTTATATGATTGACAATTTGTTTTAGATAGGTTAATTGATTAACTAGGGATAAATAGCAGCAGCTAGGGTACTTTGGCACTATCACATGACCATTGAGTCTAGCTTATGGCCTTCAGGTCCAACTTATGACCTTTGAGTCAAAATTATGACCTTCAAGTCTAGTAAATGACCTCCAAGTCTAGCTTATAACCTTCGGGTCTAGATTATAACCTTCAAGTCCAATATGGCCTCTATGGCCCAGTATGACCTTTGTGGACCAATATGGCCTCTGTGGCCCAAATAGTCCCATTATCCAAAGTTAGTATAATTGCCTTTTGATTATGGGAAATTAATCAGAGATATATTATGTGACACCTCTCACCTGACTTAGAGCCAAATCCGAATGAGGGATGGCACATTGTGACACCTTCTACCAAAACCATTGCTAGTTCAAATAAGTGATGACACGTTAACCAATATTACCTTTATCTTCTTATAACTCCATTGTACCAACTTACATCATGAGCATCCGAGGCCTATGTGTAACTTTAAACTAATGTTATGAATACAAATGCATGAGATCCTACTATTTCATTATGACAATAATCCAGCAACATAATAGTTGTCTGGTAACCTGTCCTAAAATAAACCTGTGAAAATAACACTTCTATAAATTTTCCAAACTCAAACTCAGTCTCTTGAGACCTTTTAATCCTCCAACATCAACAATTAACAACATGCACAATGACATTAGTCATATCATATATCACAATCTCAATATCCTAATATATCATTAACACAACTTATATTAGCCATACACTACAAATGTCTATCTATTTAGGGTGACATGAACAATGTACTTATAAACTATACATATACATTACTATATTATACCCATACCCTACATATATATATATGAGTGCCACTAACTATATTTACATCACACAAAAAGGAAGTACAAAGTTATACCAAGTTGAGGCTATCCAGACTGCACTATTACTTTGAGGTTGGACTAAAAGCTGCATGTATCTACAACCTATGCACCGAGAAAAAATGATGCATTAAGTATAATGCTTAGTGGTGTATTTGATAAAATATGTGCACTTATGTACATGCATTTATACCAAGCATACAATTTCATGAAATCAAGTTGTATGGCAACTACATGATCCATATTAAGTGATTATTTACTATTATTTATTTATACCCAATTTATGTCATTCAAGCATCATAGCTTATTATATATAACTAGCATTATAATTCCTTATTGGCTTACCAAGTGTAAATTATGGGTAGATTATTTAAGACACTTAATTTATTCACTTATGGTCATTATTGAATTTGATTTACCCAACTAAATTATAATTATTTATTAACTTATCTGATTATATACACGTAGGGATTTATTGTCCACTTATTATCTTTTATCTAAATTTTAGCCTATATCTAATAGACATATATCCAAGTATTGATGTCAGGACCACATTGCATAATGGCCTATATTTTGGACCTCTATGTTGCTACACTAGCCTATCATGTGTAGTGGTCCTATTGAACCTCCCGACAACCACACTCAATTAAGAGTATGTGCGGTGGTTCTATTGGACCTCCTAGCAACTACACCTATATAAGATAATCAAATAATGTCTAATATTAACATGGTCAAGATATATAAATGTGTAGTGGTCCTATAAAACCTCCCAACTGTTATACCTGCATAAGAATATGTGTAGTGGTTCTGTCATACCTCCCTATGGTTGTACCCATATGAAAGTAATCCAGTATAATCAAGTATCAAGGTTACCAATATCAATGACACCAAAGTATCTTAGCAATTACTATATTCCTTAGATAACCAATCAACCTATCAGTAGCTTGTCTAACATATATAGGCCATTCTCTTTCCATTTTTGTTGTTTATTATTCATATAATTCATAATCACACTCTGATGCCTAAATTTAGTCATATGTTCACTTAACCATGTTATGTCAACATCATATTGTGAGTCTTATGTTACGGGTTTCCTTATGTTCATTGTCATTTCACATCATGATACTCATGTTACCATTTCATTATGTACATTGTTATATTTCATTTACCATTTACATGCCACTTGTTAACATTATTATATCATTAACTATTATCACCAATGTATATATGTACACACATTATGCTCCATATATGTTATCACACACATATACATGTTCTATACATTACATTTACATCATTTCATGCAATTTTCAATGCACATTCTTGATATAGATATAAGTTCCATCCATTATACAACAAATTAGGAAATTCCCACTATGTCCCTAAAATTCCATATTACACAACATTTTCAATCTTCCATTTTTAGCTTATTTTTCCTTCAATTTTCATTCAATTAAGTTTATTAACATGCATTAAACCCTAAAATATCCCAAGAACTAATTTAAGGTTATCCCAAACCCTAAATGCATTTAAACCCTAAATGCACACTAATATGGAATTTACTCAAATAATAATCAAGCACATATTATATCGAATGCACTTAAAAAGATGTTATATGATGTCCCAAGATCGATTTCATAGCTTTTCCTTCTTTGGATTCTTGTTCCCCTCTATGTTATCTAATTTCCATAATATGTTAAAAATTAGAAAAATTCATAGAAAGAATATATAACTCTAAATTTGATAATAAAAGAATAATCAGGATTTGATTTGAGGCTCGATACAATTTAAGGCTTCAAAACCCAAAGTATTCCCTATAACGCCCATAATTCGAGTTTACGTGAAAAGTACCTTAAGGTCAAAAAGTGTGCTCGAGGAGCTGGGACACCTTCGTGGGGCTCGAGAAGGAGTGTACTAGTCATGAAACTTTAACGAAGCCAAAAAATGGGTAAAATGAATTAATTTAAAATTTTAGTAGAACTAATAATTCATTTCAGGCCATAAGCTAGTAAATTGTAGCCTTAGATGGACTTAGGCTAAGAATGACTCGAGATGTACTGGACAGACCTAAAAATATTATACCCTAAAAGTAAAAAATTCCACTGAGTTCATTGGTAAAGGAATTTTAATTTTTTCAGGTCGTTCGATAATTTTCCAAATTTTCTCAATTTTTTGAGAAATTAGTTAATCGACTTTGCCAATGGAATTTTGATGTGAAATTTTATGAGGCCCTAAATAGGCCCAATTAAGGATTTTTAGAGTAAACAAAATGATTTTTAGAGGTCCAAATGATTTTGTAAAGTTGCCTAAAGTTACAACTAAAATTGAGTCTTTATGGGTCATTTGGTCACCATGTGTCACCACCTATTCACATATATATAATACCATGCCATATAGACATCCACCTAATATGCCAAATCACCCCCTTCCACCATCTCCTCCACCATTTTCCTCTCAAAGCTATCAATGCCATTTCTAACCTTTTTTTTATTTTTTGCTTCTTTATCTTCTTAATTCCCCACCAAAAATCACCATAATTATGCAAAAAAAATGGTCCATAAGGCCTTTAGACTCTATAGCTATCTATAGAAGTGGGAAAATTAGCTTAATTTTAAGTTTTGAGGGTATGAAGGCCATGAAATTCAAGTTATATGTAAGTGGACTTTTCTTGCTTTTTATTTTAGTTTTGTGTAGTCCCAATGATTCTAAGAATTATCATATTTTTAGTTTTCAAATTGGAGCTTAGTAGGATTTTTAGTGAATTTTCTGAGTAAGAATTCAATTATGTAGGCATAAGGTAAATTGGTGAGCAATCAAGGAATTAAAGCTACCTAAGTGTGAGAAAAGATTCAAGAATTCATTAGGTATGTGAATTTGATATAATACTAGCATGCCATGAAGTGATTATATGTCAAAAGCCATGAAAAGGTGTATGGAATTGTTAATTTGAGCTTGTGTGTGTGAATTATGGAACTAAGCATGTCGTAAGGTTAATTATGTGTGAACATGATGATGCGTATGTGAATTGGGTGTGAAAAGCATATGCATGATCATGGTATGTGTGTGTGGCCGAGAGGTGTGTCATGTATAGCATACATGTATGGCATGTCTACATAGTGTAAATAATGGAAAATGTAATGTATGGCATGAATATGGAAGGTATGTATGTGAAATGGGTGAGAAAAACATATGTGTGTGCTTAACATCGTTATGGCATGTGAATTGTTGGTATAACTATATCATGATATTGTTGGCATGTGAAAATGATTATGTGTATGTGAAATTGGTGAGAAAAACATGTGTATGTCCATGATCTCAAAATGGCCGAATGGTATGTTAAGGTATGGCATGGTACATGTTCTATAATGATGGAATAAGTGGTGTGTGATATGTGTGTGACATGTTTATGGCATGAAATGTAAGTAATCATATGTATAAACATGGTATAATGTATGGTAAATAAAGGTAGTGTAAAGGTGTTAATAATTTGGTGTAAGAAATGGTATGGAAATGGCATGACAGAAAAGTATTTAAATTGGCCTAAAAGTGACCTAAAATGGCTTGAACAGTGGTACATAATTTGAGCACTTAGTGTAATTGGTTTGATGACAATTTGAGACCAATATTATTGACATATTAGGATAAATAGTTTGAGTTCATATATGGCCTGGTATAGAATGGAAATGAGACTTGAACTGGCATGAGAAATGACCTATAATTGTTTAAGAAATGGCTTATAACTGTCTAAAAAAAATGACCTATAATTGCCCAGTGAAAAATGAACGGATAAAAATGACTTATAATTGTACATTAATCACCTGGAAATAAATTAAATAAATGATATGTAATTGAATAAAAATAATTAAAAGACATTTGGCCCATTAGTTAGACACCCACTGGATGGGTTGATTAGTCAACTAAGGATTAGCAACTGCAAAGGGTACTAGTGTAACACCCGTCAATCGAGGCTCTATGAATAGTTCCACTAAGGCCAAAAATAGAGTCACCTTTATGAGGCTCGAGGTAGAGGTATTGGTCATGAAACTTCGAGGGGCTATAAAATGATGAAATTGACTTAATTTAAAGATTTAGCAGAACTAATAAATAATTTTAAGCTATAATCTAGTGGATCGTATGCTCAGATAGAGTCAGGCTGAGAATGATTTGAGATGTGCCTGGACAAACCTAAAAATGCCCCTGAGTCCATTGGTGAAAGAATTTTTGAATTCCGAGGTTGTTTGCAAATTTTCTTAATTTTGTGGTTTTGTATACAAATCTAGGTAGTGGGTTAACTATTGTGTCGATGGAATTTGGTTGTAAAATTTTATGAACCTCTAAATAGGACTAATCAAGAATTTTTAGAACAAACACGATGATTTTTAAAGGTTCAAGTGATTTTTTAAAATTCCTCAAAGTTTCTACTAAAACTGAGTTTTTTCGAGTTGTTCGGGTGGCATGTGGGCCCTACCCATACCACCTCAGCCATTATAAAAGTCATAAGGTGACACCTAAGTGGCCACTTGGCCACATTTACTCACCCCTCCTTTTTTCTTCTTCTTTCTTCCTTCTTCCTCTAGACGCCATTTTTAGCTTGTGTCTATTATTTTTCATTCCTTTAATCAAGCTTTTCCCTTGCCAATTACCACCAAAAATCCCTTAATTGTGTTAAGAATTGATTTGTGAAGGTGTTGGAATCCATAGAAGTACCTAGATTGTAAGAAAATTCAAGAAAGCTAAGGTGCACATCAAATAGGACTAAAAAGGAAACTTTTGATGTGTAAGTATTTTAGCCCTTTTTATTTATTCCCTAGGGGAATTGATGATTCTAAGAACACTTATATGATTGGAATTTGATTTGGATGTGTGTGTGATTTTTGGTGAATTTTTGAAAGTGAGATGGTGTGAATAGAGTCTAAAGAAGAAGTGAGGAATTGGTGAGTTCTTTCAAGCTTGAAGTGAAGCATTCAACTTTTTTAATAGTGAGGTAAGTGAATTTAACATTTAAAGCATAAATGATAGAATTGGTGTCTGATAGGTTAGGATTACTTGTACAAAAATGGTGTGATTTATGGCTAATGTGTGTGAATTAGTGATTTAGTTACTTATTTTGGCTAATGTTGTATGTAACGCATGATTAAGATGTTGATTAGAGGAAATAAATGTATGGAATGGCAAGATGTCTTTTTGGCTAAGAGCTTCTGGCAAAGGTGTGTGTGTGTATAGCTTGTTAAAGTGATTTGGCATGATATCTAAGGCATTTGACATGAAAGATGTATAAAATATATGGATATGTGATGAGCATTATGAGTTTTGCTGTGAGCTTTCTTTTGGTTGAGAGGTTCCTTGATGGGTATGCTAAGTGTATGGCATGTGTGCTTAGCATATGGTATGGTATATGGCTTGCCATTGATGGCAAGTGAGGTGTAGGTGAAGAGATTAATGAATAAAGCTTATGTGTGTGTGTGTGTGTAATGTGGCCAAGGCATAATCATAGTGTATGTTGGCTTAGTTTGGATGGCAAAGGCATAATGTGCATGTAAACATGCTTGTGTGATGTTTAAATGTGTATATATGTGCTTAAATGTGATAGAAAGCATGTGTAAGACAAATTAAAGCTTTTGGCCAAGACTTTGCAAGGTTAAATCGGATGAAAATGAGGTATGGCCTAACTAGCATATGTGTGTGTAATGGCATGAATGTGGCATTATTTATATGGCATGATCTATTTAGTATGGCATGAAATGGATATCATATGGGACATATTTAAAGGATAGAAAAAGGTTAAAAAATAAACTTAAAATTGGCTTCAAATGGCATGAAAAATGGATTTGGAAATGGACTAGTTTTAGGCATGAAATTTGTACCTTAAAGTGACTTAAATTGTGATATTCATGTAAATTAGCATAGAAGCCATTTGTATGGCAATTCGATATACTTAGTTAAGCTTGGCTCTAAGCCTATGGAAATGCATGACTGTGAGTGCAATTGGCATTGAAAAAAGGCCTAAATTTAACCTAGAATGGCCATCACAAAGTAGAAAAATGACATATAACTGTCTCTTTAAAAATGATTTTGGGACTATAATTAAAATAACTGTTAAGCATATAAATAATTAAGCCAAAATAATAGGCTATACTTGATTTAATATGCTTTAAATATGCCTTTAGAAGTAGGTTAAAATGTTACAAAAAAATTGACCTGTAATTGCCTAAACAGGGCTAAAAATGACCTATAACTATCTAGGTCAAAAATTAATTGTTTGATAAAAATTTTAATTGTCTATTTTTCAACTTGTAATATTATAAACAGATGATCAGTAAAGAAATAAACTTAAAATGAAGTTAGATACCCCAAAAAATAGACACCCACTGGATAGGTTGACCGGTTAATTTAGGGATTAGCAGCTACTAGATGTCTATTTATCATACTAGGTTGGTGCAGTAGTCAAGGTTCATAATTGAGCCACTGCACTAGTTTATAGGGCAGACACTCTTTATTGTTAGCACTTTTGAGTGAATACTAGACTATGTTGGTGCAGCGACGAAAGTCCCCAAAGGGAACACTACACTAGTTTGCGGGGCAGACCTGGAGGAATTATTTGACATGATCAATGCCCTTGGGAGGTCTGCAGACTAATCCCTATGCATAGTTACTCCATATTTTTGCCCTTTGGGAGGTTCTTATGAATTGATCCTTATAGCTATATCAGGCTGGGGCAGCACCACTGCACATTTTTCAATTCCCTCTTAGTCTAGTGTCTGTAAGTTTTATCTATCTAATCGAGCCTATGAAATGGACTTAAAATATAGAAAAATGTAAATTTTAAATAATTGATGATAATTTCTATTAATAAATGTAATAAATAAACCCTAGTGGCATTTTAGTAAATTTGAAAAAAATATGACATATCATCTGAGTGGCATTAATCATTTGGCATGTTGCTTACACACTACACTTAGGCTATTATTTTATGCTTGCATGTGTGTGTTAATGCATAAGGCATGTTTTAAATGGTGTAAATTCACTACTGAGTTTTATACTCAATGTACCTATGTTGTGGTGCATAAGTAACAAAGACAAGCAAGCTAGCCTCGATGATCGTGTAGTGTAGCAATAAAAGTGTTGAAGGGTAAAGAGAATTGTTTTTCTTTTTAGTAGTGGCACTCATGTAAATCATGTAGGTTTAGGTTAACATGCTTAAAAGCTACTATGTCTATATATAAAGCATAGATGCCATGTATATAAGTAGGTGTTGTGTTTGTTTAGATTGCTTGTGGTTTTGATAATTGTGGGCCTAAAGCCTTGTGTGTATGATTCTAATATATGTCTGATGTGTGCTAATGTTGGCTAGGTGACTAAAAGGGTCCAGATGGAGGTTTATGGATTATGTATCTATAGAAGTGCTTTCAATAGGTGAAAAAAATTTTGGTATGTCACTCGGGTAGCTGTTATACTGCCTAATTTTCTATGACTTGGAAAGTGTTTGTAAAAGGTTTTTCTACATCTGTCATATCATGTATGAACATGATTAAGGATTAGACTAAACATCCAAGCAATATCTGATAGAGTTCTAGAACGGTCCATAAGTGTTAAGGAGTTTACCTCTAGAGCAAACCTAAAATAGGTGACCTATTGGGAAGTGCATTGCGTGTTAGGTTTCTTCAAGAATCTGGTAAGGGTGTCACAACTGGTCCTCTGGGCCTTTACCAATGTAATGATATAGGTAGGTGCAACCGTTGAAATCCTGATAATTAGACCACTGCACTAGGTCTATGTAGCGACTAAGGTCTCCTAGTTGGGCCATTGCACAATATGATGTTGATATTTTGTCTGGTGCTAGTTGATCCATATTATTAGACCAAGTAGGTGTAACTACTGAGGTCCAGATGGGGCCTCTACATAGTTGAATTGATAACATGATATATTGATATTTTTATTGCTAGTAGTGACTGAATCCTTACTATCAGACCAATTGGGTGCAGCCACTGAGGTCTAGTGTATGAGCCACTACATTAGGTTGATGTAGCGATTGAGGTCCATGTAGGCCACTACACAGTATTGATTTCCCTTTTCATCCAGTTTTCTCAAGTGTAGTATATTTACTTGGGGCCTAAATAATAAAAGAAACATAATGAATAGTGACAATCAATAGTAATGAGAATTAAGGAGAATTAAAGTAAAGGCATAAAACATGATAATAAAATAATATTATTGTCATAACTTAGACTTCATATGATAGATTATGCACTCATGACATGTGTGATATGTATGTATACTTGCTTGACATGCTTTTATTATATCAAATTCACCACTGAGTTTTATACTCAGCGTATCAGTGTTCCAGTGCATAGGTAAGTGAAGTGTAGCTATATAGTCTCTATAGATTTTGCAGTGTAGCAGTGTCAGCACTTGAGCATATATTTTTGTCTTTTTGATGGTTTATAGAGGGCACTCATATATGTGATATGGGTTTTGGACATAGTTAGCATAGTAGTTGAGGTTGTCTATAAATGTTAAGCTTAAAGCAGATGATTGTATTAAAAAGGCCTTTATCTTAATGTTTTATTTTCTATATTTTTTTTGTGATCATGGGCCTGAGGCCCTGTGTATTGTTTATGACATTGGTGATGATGTTAGAGGACCAGAAGGGTCTAGGTGATGACAGATGTGAATGATAATATTAGAAGTGCTTTTTCACAGGTGTATTTTTAAGGAATGTTACTCGAGTAGCCGTTATGCTGCCTGAATTTTTGTGAAATTAATTACTGACCAAAAAATGGATTTTAATAGCTGTTATGACCTATATAATAATATTTAAGGATTAGACTAGAGTTTTAAGAAATATATGTCTGATAAATAAACATAATCATCAGTGTTAGACGAATGAAGACTTGAAGAAATTTTAGGATGGGTGACCGAGTGGGAAGTGACATCACCTATTAGGTTTCTTAAGGAATTAGGTAGGGGTGTTACATTCCCACCTCTAATTTCACCTCAAAATGGCCTTTTCTTGTGAAATTGAAGCTAGAATTGGATTCTAGATGTCATAAGGATTAGTTTCTATGTATAATCGATGGATTTTTGGGTGTATTAGAGGAGAAATGAAGAGAACCAAGAGAGGAGAGAGAAAATGCTTACGACATCAACTTTAGGGGATTTAGGGAGGAAAATGGGTCATTTTGCTACCATACACATGCAAACACACAATCTCTTTTATATTAAGATGGTGGATAGTCTTTATCGCATCACGTGGTGATTGAAAGACCCTAATTAATCCTATTTATGTTTTAAACTTTAAAAATGTAAAATAAATGTTAGAGGTCTCTAAAAATCATGTTTCAATGCCAAAAATTAATGAATTTCTCAATTAAATGACCCCTAAAATCTCAAGGCCAAATCCTAATGGGAACTTGTGACACCCCTTACCTAGTTTGGCCACTATCCAATTACCAACCACGACTAAAGAGGACACATATAACATCTATCCAATATGCGACTTATATACTCATACCAAAGCATATTTAAAATGTGTTTTACAAAAACTCCATATTAATAAAAATATGATATTTTAAAAACCTTTCAAAATCGAGTTACATATTCAATTTGAGAATCATTATGCTAAAAATTCCAATAACATAATAACTATACCAGTCACTGTCCCAAATTTTTGAATAGTAACCTGCAAGTGAAATCAACACTTCTATAAAACATTTAATCACCTCTCAACACATGTGATCCTCTTGATCACTCCAGAATCAACACTTACAACCATAGTCTCAACCTCAGGAAGAGACAACATACAAGCATAAAATAGTTTAAAGAGTTTAAATCTAGTTACAAATAAAATTTGGGTTACAATTATAAAACAATACCGTTTAGGCCCAAGACTAATTACATCTAACATAAGAGTGCACTTTCTATGTCCATACATCTCATAATCCAATTACATAAAGAAAAATATATAGAAAAGAATAGTCTTCTCTTACTTATCTAGATGTCCTGAGGCTTGGGCTCAATTGTCCTTCTAACCTACTCATTGTAAATAAAATGATGCGCTAAGTGAATAGCTTAGTGGTATAATCAAAATAACTTTTACATAATGCCATATACAATCATGCTTTATTATACAAGATCTAGCCAATATAACTTATGGTAAACATAATATCATATGTCCTAAGCATATGAATTATCAAGCTTGAGGAAATCATTATACACAGTGAGCATATCTATATATAATACACTACATGTCATTTTATACATGATATAAAATGGTCATGCATAATACTTATACTATATAGTTTATACCATTCATCAGTCACATGACAAAATTCATGCATTATGTGTAAGAAACTGCTTAAGTTCTTTTAATATGTCCATTCAATTTTCTTTAGAATGCCTATATTAGCGACAACACAAAGCCTATAGATATCAAGATCATTGTGTGCAGTGGCCCATATTTTGGACCTAAATGGCTACTACACCAACATAGATGTACAGTGATCCGAAAGGACCTGAACAGTGTTTGTACCAATATAAAGTGTGCAGTGGCCCTATAGGACTTGAACTGCGACTACACCTACATAAGTCTGAAGATAAAAAATTATAAATCTATGGGTCGAACTAAAAGTGGACTTGTAAACTGACATCAAACCACCAAAGTGCCCTAGCAGTTTCTATTTATCCCTAGTTAACCGATCAACTTATCCATATGTAACGACTCAAAAATCTCGACTCTTGTAAATAGTACTTCCCAGGATGAATAGTGTTTCTCAAAACTAAAGTCGCACTAAGTAGTCCATCAGGGAGTATTAATTATGAGAGAATTTTGGGTGAAATTTGAAGTCAATCTGAAGTCGTCTGGATAACTAAAAATGATAAACAAGATTTTGCAATAGTGTTTTGTGAATAGTGCCACAGGCAAATCTGAACTGTAAAATAAATAAAAAGTTGCTCAAAATAATTCAAGAATTATACAACCTAATACTTAAATATTTCGACGAGTCTATTGGCATTGGAATTGAAATTTTTAGATATCAGGAAGTAATTCTTTTGAATTTTTATTTAAGTAATTATGTTAATTTTCCCGTTCCTTTCATTTTTCAAACCCGAGATTTTGATGATCTATAAAACCTTTATTTATCTAATTTTTGGAGGTGTTAATCATTTAATTCAGATTCCTGAGAGGGGCAAAAATAAATCCAAAAAGAAGGAAAAACTAATTATCACAAAAACTGCAAATACAAAATAAATTATTTTCTTTCTCATTTTTTTCCTTTCTTCCTTTTCTTTTCTTTTTCTCCTCTCAAGGCTAGCACCACATACTAACCCCCTCTCCTCTCTTTTTCTTCTTCATTTGACACCACCCAACTTTAAAGATTGTAATAAACATGAAACCTCGTGTCAAGAGCTTTCCATAGACACCAAAATCACCTGGTTTGGCAGAGCGGTTTAGGAGAAATCACGTAGAGAAACTTGAGGTGAATAGTGAACATTTTATATTCGGGTAAGAATTTTTGAGTTTTAACATTTTCTCATATTCGTTACAAGCCTAAGATTTATTTAATGTCCTCATTTTGATTTTTTAGAGCCCGTGTGATTTTATATGATTTTTGCTAAATCTTGATCGTTTGAACTCGTAGGCGAAACATCAATCCATGATTCCTGGGGTAAAGGAAAGGTGTGAGATGACTTCGAGCATACCACGCAATGTCATTAAGTATGTGTAATCATGTTAATATGTTTAAAATGCATGAATATATATTTATGTGTATATTGACATAATATGTAATATTTGCCATTAATGCAATTAAAAGGATTTAATGCAATAAAAATGGTTGGGATGTTAAATTATGTAATGTATGTCAGTATAAGTTAATGAATGTTATGTGTGTGCATATGTGGAGGCCAAATGGCCTTGAGAAGGTGTATGTGCATATATGAGTAATTATGCTATATGTAAGGCATCATGAGTACATACATGGTTTATGAAATGCTAATGGCATAACTAATGTTGTATAGAAATTCATGTGCATGTATATGACTTTAAGGGTGATCGAATGCCACTTGGACATGTGTAATGCTAAGTGCACATGATATACGCTATATAATACATAATATCAGTAAATGTCATTTTTGGCGTGATGTGACCATAATGTAAATGAGATGGATAAATGCCTAACCTATATGATATACATATATATATATATATATGTGTGTGTGTGTGTGTGTGTGTATAGGAATCCTATAAACAATGATTAGATGTAACTTATAAGTGTCGTGCTCATATGTGATTCTTGGTAGTCATATAATCCGCGTATGATACGCTAAGTGGCTAAAT
>CANXYI011513032.1:0-16991 GCA_948208565.1 Hura crepitans
CTCCTTTAACCATCTTTTATCCCATCTAGTTTAAAGTATGGATCAACTCAAAGCTTTACTAAGTATGTCTAATTAAGCCCTGAAAATATTATTCTCATAATTTCACTTTTATTCCAAAAATGCCCTTTGTGAATCCTATCATACATGGCATCTTACTTTAGCCATAGATTCCTGAATTAAGATTACTCATCAAAATTGTGAGATAAACTCCCCCACTATAATATGTGGTGTGAATCCTTCATTGATTACTACCCTATCTTTAAATATGTCATGCCTTACCTAAGCAACTTGCTATGTATACTTCTTATTCGAAGTAAAAGCTTTAGAGTCAAAGTATGTCACTCTATATTTATGATAGTTAGTAATCCTAAGTTTAAGGATACTTGCACCATTGATATGATGAGATACTTTCACTAACATAGATTAAATATTCATGTGAATATCTTATGGTGGGTCTTTAATGTACTTACTTCCTAAGTAAGCATCCACATGTTAACTCTAAGTATCTATATGCTTACAACTTGTGATAACTACTACTTGACCCAATCAAAAAGTATAACATGTGCTAATCTATCCGCATTAACAATGTCCTATCTTATTAATACTATAATCAAGGATATTTAGGTATATCACATTTGTATGCAATAATCTCACACCATGAACACTTAATGATTTTCTCTACACTATGATTTTATACTAGTGACTTTATAACATGGTTTAAGACATTGCAAACAATTATAAGTAATATATAAAAGTACCATGATATAAAGATTAATGCCTTTTGCATTAAATTCATAAGGCTTAAACACATGAATATAACCCTATTACATAAGCTTTAAGGTAGACATCTAACAACTTCAGTGTCATGAGATACTAATCCATGAGGACTATTGCATTTATGATTGTGTGGGTGCAGTTGGCTTAAAGTCCGTAAAGGGCCACTGCATAAGTTATGAGATTTGATGGTTGGTGCAGATGCCTGAAGGTCCATGAAGGGTTATTACACACCCTAAGATTTGAGGACAGAGTGCAATCATCGAGGTCTAGAATATGTACATAGTTTATAAGATGGAGTGCAATTGTCGAGGTTTGGGATTCGAACCCTCACACAATTATAATGATCCTAATGACTTATGACATGATGAAGTGCAATCGTTGAGGTCCAAAATGCTAGCCCCCACAAATATTATGATCTTAATATCTAATCTTAAAAGTGATGTCTCCCAAATATCAGACAAAACACTATTAGTAATATAATGATAGAATATAATAGGACTGAGATAGATTAATAAAGCTAACTTTTAATTGATAAGAATTTTTAATGAACTTCCTCATGAATGAAAGACTCTATAGACAAATATTAATAGATAGATGGTAACATAATGTAAGCATATAAAAGAGAACTCCAAGGATCCTAGATAATGAGGAAGGCATAAAGTGAATAGTAGTTAAAATATAAGATTAGAAAAAAAATTTAACCCATTTTGATATTGCAATTATATTACCAAGATAGAGCATACAATGACTTGGAATAAAGGGCTATAAAAACCCAGATTTTCCAAAAACTCTAATTTTCTGGACTTTTCATTTGCAAGTAGGCCCCAAGCCTATTTGCTTATTTATTCTTCTGAATTCATCTTCCAATGATATCTGATATCATTATAGCTTTCAATCTCATTGAATTTTCCTTAAACTCATTTTATGTGTGTGACCTTATGGGTTTCCATAACAGCTTAGTAATACACAATGAATTAGAGTCCTAGTTTAATTAAGACTCTTTAGATTCAATCTTATTGAATCAATATCAATTCACTAATTAATATATCACTTGTATACAAGTCAAGAGAGGCATCCAAATATGTATCATGACTACCGAAGTGCTAAAAAGTCATATGGTTTGACTTAACTCTTCCATATATAGTTACAGTGCAATAAACTCCTTTCACCATCTTTTACCTCATCTAGTTTTGAGTATGGACTTATGTCAAATCATAGCTTAACTAATTATGTCTAATTAAGCCCTAGAGATATCATTATGATAATTTCACCTTTATTCCCAAAATGCCCTTAGTGAATCCCATTCACATATGGCATTTTACTCTAACTAGAGATTCTTAAATATAGGTTGCTCATTAAGATTGTGAGATAAACTGCTTACTATAATTTAGGGTAATGAATCCTTTGTTGATTACCACCCTATCTTCAAATATATTATGCCATACCCAAGCACCTCATTCTGTATACTTTGTGTTCGAAGTAAAAGCTTTGGAGTCAAAGTTTGTCACTCTATACTTAAGATAGTTAGTGAGCTCAAGGCTAAAGATATTTACACCACTAATATGATGAGATACTTTCATTGACATAGATTAAGTATCCATGTGAAGATCTCATGGTGGGTCTTTAATATACTTACTTCCTAAGTAAGCATCTATATGTTAACTTTAAAGATCTCTAAGCTTACATCTTGTGAGAACTACTTGATCAAATCAAAAAGCATAACATATGTTGATCTATCTACATTAACAATGTCCCATCTTATTAATACTATGACCAGGGATATTTCGACATATCACATTTACATGCAATAAGAATCTCACATCATGAGTACTTCCTGATTTCCTTTACACTATGATTTTATACTATGGACTTTATTACATGGTCTAAGATATTGCAAACAATTAAAAGTAGTATATAAAAGTACCATGATATAAAAGAGAAATGCCTTATAATTTAAATTCACAAGATTTGAATACATGAATATAACTGTACTACATAAGCTTTAGGGCATACTTCTAACAAACTATGAAAGACCAAGTAGCCTTCTAGATCTATCTCCATAAATCTTAATCCCTAAGATGTTCGTTGCTTCTCTAAGATAAATCATAGAGATCTATTTTCTTAGCTAAATCTCAATTGACTAGAGGATAGAGGCATCGTTACCTATTAGTAGTATCTCTTTTACATACAACGTAAGAAAAACCATTACATTCCCAGTGACCTTTTTATAAACAAATGGTTCATTGATATTTTTTGAAAAACCAAACTCTTTGATTGTCTCATCAAAATGGATGTTCTAGCTCCTTGATGTTTATTTTAATCCATAAATGGATCTTTGAAACTTTTAGACTTAATTGCCATCTATGGATGTAAAACCTTCAAGTTGTCACATGTACACTTCCTTTGATAATTTTTTTGTTATGGAAAGTTATCTTTACATCTATTTGCCAAATCTCATATAAATAATGAGTAGCTATGGCAAGTAAAATTCGAGTGGATGTAAGCATTGCAACTAGAGAGAAGGTCTCATCATAGTCAATCACATGTCTTTAATGATAGCCTTTTACTACCAATTGAGCTTTATAAGTAATTACATTACATTCTATGTCAATCTTCTTCTTGAAGACCCATTTTCACCTAATAGGTTTTATCCCTTCAGGTGGATCAACCAAGGCCCACACCTAGTTATCATACTTGGAATCCATTTCTGATTTTATGGCCTTAAGCCATGAATTTGATTCTAAACTCTTCAGAACCTCCTCATAATTTGTGGGCTCATTGTCCTCTACCATGGTCACTTCTTTTTCCTAGTCCATGATAAATCCATATCTCTCTAGGATAGTCCTAACCCTAGTAGATCATCTAGGACCTTTTTTTTCATAAGTTCTTTTATTTTCTCATCACTATAAGTAATAGAATAGGGATCAGTTAGTTGATCTACTTCTATTTGTGGATCCTGAATTTTGTCAAGTTTAATTTTACTCCCACTATTTTTCATGAGAAACTCTTTCTATTCAAAGACTACATGCTTTAAAATAAACACCTTTTGTTCTAAAGGTAGATAGAAGTAGTATCCCAAGGTTTCCTTTGGATAGCTCACAAATAAGAATCTGTTAGATTTAGCCTCAAGCTTATTTGATATTATTCTCTTTAAATATACAAGGCATCCCTATAACTTGATATGTGAAAGAATAGGTTTCCCATTATACCATATCTTATATTGCGTAACATCGACCAACTTTGATAGAACTCTATTTAATACATAAATAGCAGTTTCTAGTACATACCCCCAGAAAGACTTAGGTAAGTCTGCAAGACCCATCATAGATCAAACCATATCAAATAAAAGTTTGATTTCTCCTTTTAGATACACCATTATGTTGTGGTGTATAATGAGGAGTTAATTGAGACAATATACCATTATCTCTTAGATAACCTTGGAATTCTTAAATTAAGTATTCACCACCTTGATCAAATCGAAGAGTTTTAATACTCTTGCCAAGTTGTTTCTCAACCTTATTTTTGAATTCTTTGAACTTTTCAAAGGCTTTAAACTTTTACTTCATCAATTACAAATACCCATATCATGAGTGATCATTAATAAAGGTAATGAAGTATAAAAAACCTCTACATGCTTATGTTATCACTAGTCTATACACATCCGTATGAATGAGTTCTCATAAATCAATTGCTCGCTTGCCCTTTCCAAAAAAAAAGGTGATTTTATCATCTTGCCTAATAAACAAGACTTATATGTAACATATTTTCCATAATTAAATGATCCCAAGCTACCCTTTTTGTGTAACTTAGTCATGTGTTTCTTATTTTTATGGCCAAGGCGATAATGCCTTAGATAAGATGGGATTAGGTTATCTATCTCAGATCTCTTGATCCAAATGTTATGCACTTCTTTATCTTTATCCAAAACATAAATTCCATTACATATTGTACTTGAACAATAAAACACATTATCCAAGTAACTATAACAACCTTTATTTTTATTAATGGAAATATCAAAACCTTGTTCAACAAGACTACAAATTGAAATAATGTTTCTAGATAAAGAAGGAACATAAAACAATTGTACAAAATTAATACAATTTTAGAAGGTAAAACAAGGTGATATAATCTTATATTTAATGCAGCAACTCTTGCACCATTTGCTATGTATAGGTCCATATCTCTCTTTTCTATCTTTCTATTGCTCCTTAGTCCCTAAATAGAAGAAACTAAGTGAGAACCACATTCGGTATCCAATTCCTACGTTTGTTATGAATAGTAGTGTTAGTATTAATTTCAATTGCATTAATACCTGAGGTTGAAGCAACTCTTTGCTTCTCCTTCTCATGAGATTCCAAGTAGGCCTTACAGTTGCACCTCTAATTCCCAGATTTTTTATAATGGAAGCATGTGCCTTCTACGGCAGCCTTCTTTCCAACAATCGACGAGGGAACAATAACTTATTTTCCCTTCTTCTTACCAATCCCACCTTGGGTACCAATTATCTTTTTCTTATTCCTATTCTTTTTCTTACCCTTAGAAAAAGATGAATTGACAACCATAACTCCCTTAGAAGACTGTTTCTTAGTAGCATCTTTATCAATCTTGAGCATATTGATTAGCTCAGGAATTATAGATGTGATCTTGTTCTTCTGATAATTAAGCATAAAACTTGTACAACTGTTAGCCAAACTTTGCAAGATTAAGTCTATACTTAAGTCTGCATCTATCACAAAACATAGAGCTGCCAAATGATCTATATACCCATTCATCTTCAGCCTGTGCTGGGTGGCTAAAGTTTCCTCTACCATTGTACAATAGAATATGGTTTTTGAGATCTCATATCTCTTAGTCCCACTTTGCTCCCTAAACAACTCTTTGAGATTAAGCAAAATTGTAGAAGAATCCATATACACATGTTGTTTCTATAACTCAGGAGACATGGATGCTAGCATAATGCAAGAAGCAACATCTATGTCCTTTATGTGCTTTAGATATGCCTATTACTCATTAGCAAAAGCATTATCAATAGGGATAGTGGGTATTGGCTTCTTATTTACATAGGACAACTTTTCACTCCTCAAAACAATTTTAAGGTTTCTAAGCTAATCAATGTAATTAGAACCAGTAACCTTATTAACCTTGAGTATGGATCATAAATTCAAGTTGGAAGATATTATGGTAGTGAAGCTGTATGTGAAAATGGAAGCATGTTAGAGTATAATCATGTACATGTATGCAACAATTTTAAGGTCTTTAAAAATCGGACATTACTCTTACTATTTTATTACGAATCAATAGCCTTCACTAATGGATATGGGAAAGCCTATTGAAAGCTTTCCTAGCAGGTCATTATTCATTTTAGTTAAGATTAAATTCTTGAGTATGCTTAACAAACCTAACTATTAAATAAAAGGTAGGCATCTTATGTCGATTACATCATGTTTAACTACTGATCATTGGGTCTTCAACACTTGATGCATATGTATCATATACATATTTCCTCAATCTTAACTTATGATTATTAGCCTTGAGCATGCTTAACAAACTAATAACCACACTAAGATAGACCTATTAATATGATTTAAACATATCTAATGTAACATAGGCTTGAGTATGCTCAACAACCGAATACTAAAGAGAACTCTAGTTTAATTCATATCAATAGAAGGCTTGCAATTCTTATTATCAGATTTCTTCCAATTAAGTTTCATCATACATGGTTATTGCATGCTTTGGCATGCTTATGCATATTTAATCACATTATGCATACATACATACATACATACACACATACATACATACATAAATACACACACACATAGACACACGCGTGGATGCACACACACACACATATGTGATCTATTTATGGGCTTTTACTACATTGTTTTCCTAAGTCAAGAAAACCAACTAGGCTAAACCCTAAGTAATATGCATGAATTACAAACCTAAAAAGAAATAAAGAATAATTCTATCTATTTTTTCTTAGACCTCCTTAGTGAGCCTTCTGCTCTATTTTGCATCCTACATTTCTTCCTCCCATTCTAACCCTAATCAATCTAATTATATCATATATAATTAAGAGTACCTCATGTTACATGTGAGGGGAGTTAGATGAGAGGAGAAAGACAAAGAGAAATAAGAGAAAAGGTTGGGACACGTCGGCCCGATTTTGCAAAAGAAAAATTCGTGCAATACAAATCAATCATATTGGTCTTAGGCTCATAACTACATATCATGCTAATCATGCACCCTTAGCCTACATATCTAATGCATCAAAAATTGAAAATGTGCATTATGGTTGAATTGTAGAATTATAACACTTATAAAACTTGTATCAATCGATCATTTTCATTTTCTTGCTTAAACATGAAAAATCAATCAAATTGATCATGTAATTTTAATTTAACTAATCCCATTAAAAATAATTAAATCACATTTCCATGTTCATTTAATTCTAATCCTTTTAGAATTAAAGTGATAAAGCATTATAAAGTAAGAAAATAAAATTTCCTTTTTACGTGTAAGATGATGTGCGCATAAAAGAATGGCCCAAATCATAATTGCAATTAGATAACACTTATCGCAATTAGATTAGGTCAATTTATAATCCTTCTAATTGATTTAAAATCCTAATCCCATTTGAAAAGTAAATTAATTTAGGATCATAACCAAATTTGCACTTGAAAACACAATTTCATGTAGAAATTTCAGTCAACATGTCACTATTACCAAAAAAATAAAAAACTAACCAAATAGATCAACAATTGAATTAATACAATTTATTTTTTGATGGTATATGGCATATATTTATAGAAATAAAAAATCCAATCATATTGAAATTTATTTAATTAAAAACTTCTAAATAGTTTATCATAAGAATCGAATTCAATTTAACTGTAAAATCATTTGCAACTTAAATTATGGAAATCAAACCAAACCACTTCAAATTAGTTCAATAGCCATTGACACATTTTTGGATCAGTAATGATTAATTTTATTGCAATAATTATGCTTAAAACTTGGGAAAATCATGGTAAGCCAAAGTAATAATGTTTCAAAGCACGATACATCTTCGTGCTCTCTAGAAGCATGGCATAAAGGGAATTATGAGCTTCCTATGAAATCTGTCTATGAGCTTCCAATAAAATCTATCTCTTAATATCTTCTATATCAGACACAGATAATGGATTATGATAATACAAGCATCCATTTACTTTGATTTCATGCTCAATAGGCTTCCTTTTTTTTATTAAGCTCATTATATGCTTGAGTTTATTATAATCTTTTTGGGCTTCTTTCACTCATTGAATCAAGTCATGTTTCACTTGTAACTCATCTAATATGGCCCTATCTTCTTGGCATTGCAACTATATATTCATTATTTTAGAGCACATAAGAGTTTTCAAGTTAATGCATTAGCTACCATATTTGCTTTATGGGGATGGTAGTTAATTAGGCAACCATAGTCTTTAATTAACCCCATCTATCTCCATTGCCTTAGATTTAACTCTTTCTATGTAAGCAAGTATTTTAGACTCTTATGATCAGTATACATGTAACATCTCTAGCCATACAGGTAATGCCTTTTTATCTTCAAGGCAAAGACAATAGTTGCTAACTCTGGATCATAAGTTAGATAGTTTCTCTCATGTGGCTTCAGTTGTTTAGATGCATAAGCCACCACTTCTCCATCCTACTATAAGATACACAGAAGTCAATTATGCAAAGCATCACTATCGATGACAAAAATCTTTCCCAAATTCTAGCTATGTAAGGATAAGGGCTTTTGTGAACATGGCTTTTAATTTATCAAAGCTTTCTTAGTGCTTTTTCATGTCTTTCCACAATAAGTGTGTCATAGGAGCAGTAATCATTAAGAATCCTTTAACAAACCACCTACAATATACAGCCAATCCCAAGAAATATATAATTTTTGTCAGTTTTCTTGAAGGCTTCCACTCTAATATAGCTTTCATCTTCCTTAAGTTTACCCTGATTCCTTTAGTTAAATCAATGTGTCTTAGAATGCTACTTCATTAAGCAAAAATTTACATTTGCTTAATTTAGCATACAACTGCTTCTATCTCAATCTCTGTAATACCAACTTGAGATGTTGTTCATGTTCTTTTTTGGTCTTAGAATATAGTAGAATATCATAAATGAACACCACTATGAACTAATCTAGGTATTGTTTAAATATTCGATTCATCAAATCCATGAATGCAGCTAGGGCATTAGTCAGCCCAAATGGCATCATTAGGAACTCATAGTGTCTATATCTAATGCAAAAGGTTATTTTTAGAACATCAGATTCCTTTATCTAGAGTTGGTAGTACCCTGATCCTAGATCAATCTTTAAGAATAAATTGGATCCTTTAAGTTGATCAAATAAGTCATCAATCCTGGGCAATAGGTCTTTGCTATTAATGGTCACTTTATTGAGTTGTTTGTAATCTGTATATAGTTGTAATGAACTATCCTTCTTCTTTACAAATAGCACTGGTGCTCCCCAGGGTGAAACATTGGGTCTGAGGAACCTTTTATCTAATAGCTCTTGCAATTATATTTTCAATTCTTTCAATTTAGTAGGAGCCATTCTATAAAAAGCCATCGATATTGGTGTTATGCTTAGGTACACTTCAATGGCAAACTCAATCTCACATTCGGGTGATAACCTTAGTAGTTCATATGGGAAGACATATAGGAATTTTGCTACCATTAGTATTTGTCTAACATCAGGTTTGGTCTATTTAGTATCCATTACATGTGCCAAATATGCTTGGCTACCCTTTTGGATCAATCTCTTTATTGTCGTTATAGAGTTCATATTGGACAAAAAGTCCATTCTTTCATCCACTACTGTGATTTCCTCCCTATTTGCTATCTAGAGAGTGAGTCTCTTTTGTTGACAATCCACTATGGGATTATGCTTGGATAATTGGTCCATACCCAATATGACATCGAATTCATTTAAAGGTATCTCAATAAGATTGGCAGGAAAGATGTGTCCTTGAATAGCTAAAAGACAACTCTTATATGCTCTTATTCACTATCACAGGTTACCCTATAGGATTACTAATCATAATTTATATATCTAAAGACTCTAATAGTAGCCCCCTATCTTGTGATATTATGTTGTAAACATAGGAATGTGTAGACCCTAGGTTAACTAGTGCCAAAATGGGTAAATTAAGAAAGTAAAAAAGTACTAGCAATTACATATGGAGAATCTATCTCCTTTCAGCCTCTGGTGGCATATTTGTGAGTTGGTGCCTGACCTTTTATTCTTTAGCTTGCCTCTAATCGAGGCTTCTAACTTCCTATGCCTCTATCTTTTTTACTCTCTTTCTAACTTCTAACCGGTGTTGGTGATGAGAGCTAGAGTTGCGTAGAATCCTCAGCATTAGGTCTTAATTGGTAGTCTTTCTAGTAGCAGCCTCTGGAATTATATATACCTCTATGTAGAATCCTCAGCATGCTTTTAGATGGATCACCATCATATACATCTGTGTCTCCTCCTATATATGCCACAGACATGCAATGCACTTATAGCTGTGGAAATTGATACACTAGTGGCTAGTCTTTACTATTGAGTCTAAACCACCCTACTAGTTTATTGCCTTAAGATAGTATTAATCTTTATGGTGCCTGTATACTAAGGCCTCCTTTTTGCTTCTTACTTGCCTTTGGAGTTAAACTAGCCTGACCTACTGTGAAGGCTTTATTTTTTTTTTTGGAAAATTTCACTCTTCTTCTTTAGTATATCCTCCATTATATAGGCTACTGTAACTAATAGATCAAATTATCTAATCTTGTTTATGGCTATCTACATCTGGATATTAGTATCGAGGCCCTTTTTGAACCTCTTGCACCTTTCTTCTTGTGTAGGCACAATCTTTATTGTGTATCTACATAATTTGGCAAACTCTTTTTTATACTCTAATACTAGTCTCCCTTTTTATTTTAGGTCCAAAAATTGTTGCCTCTTTTTCTCCAGATATCCTTTTATAATGTATTTCTTTTAGAACACCTAGAGGAAGAAGTTCCAGGTTAAATCTACTAGACCTTTCTGTTTTGCAATTATTCTCTATTAGTGATGCCCTTCCTCCTATAGCAACAAGGTGGCACAAATCAAGTTCTCCTTTGGTGTGCACTTTAACTACTCTAATATCCACTTAGTCATTTCAAACTAATATTCTAATATAATGGAATCATCTTTATCTGCCTCGAGAAAATCTACGACTCCCATTTTCTTGACTCATTCTAAATATGTCTTTTAGAAGGCTTGATGTGGTTATGGTGCTGGTGTTTGAGGTGGGGTAACTATTACAGCAACTTGTTTGAACACTTTTACCATTTATCATATTAGTACATGTTGTACTTGTACCCACTGAGCAAGTACAGGCTAAGCTGCTTCACTAGGAATTGGTGTCTTTGAGCTCATAAGCTCCTAAACTATTGTAGGAGCATAGCTCTCCACCTCCTGTATAGTAGTGGGTGTGTGACACCCTTTAACCAATTCAATCACTAGATTGAATGAAGAGTAGGAAACAAACCGATATTCGATCTTCTCATACAAAAAACCATTATAAATTAAAATCTTATTACTTGATTTAGAAACATACTTTGCATGCATGAGTTATAAAAATTTAGGCATTCAAAAGTAGTTTTCTAAGGAACATTATTGGGGTCCTCGTGCCAAAATTCCAGTAGCATAATAGCTATATCGAGCACTATCACAAATAGTAAATGAATAAAAATAACATTTCTTAAAACTCCTAACACAATTGTACATCTTCTGGGTCTATTTGACCCTCCAATTCAACTCAGCAAACTCAATCTCAACCTTTGTCATACATGCATAAGTAAAAGATATCTTACAGACCATACATACTAGCCATATTGATATAAACAAGTTGTTATGTACTATTAGTAAGTTAGAAAAATATTTACATCACATATTAGGCCAAATTCCTTAAATTATACAAGTGCCAATAATAGAGTACATCACTAATTATACAAAAAAAAGGAAGTAAAATACTAGAAGAATCTTCCCCTTATCACTTACTGATATTAAGGCTTTGACTCTAATATGATTTCTTTAACATATACATTGCAAAATAAAATGATGTGCTAAGCAGATGCTTGGTGGTGTATTCAATTTAACTTATATATGCACACATGCATATCATGCTAAAGCATTCATGACATAGAGGTTATAACATAATATGATTGTGCATAACAAACTATAATATGCATAGTCATTATAGCATTAATCCATAATAACCAAAAAGGATTACTTATGCAAAGTTACAGATCTATAATAAGCGAAAATGGTCCTTCATGTAACAAATAATCACAACATTATTTATAAACTCACTTTTTAACCTATGTGTAAAATTTATCTTAATATCACATATTTCTTATGCTTATATAAAAAAATAATCATTTTATGCCAAAACCTAAAAGACAATAGTCTAAAGTTGGATATCAGGACATATAGTATGATTGCCCGAAGGTCGATATGGTTGCCTAAAGGCCAAATATGACGATTAAAGGTACCTTAGTAGCTGCAATATCTCCCTAGTTGACTAGTCAACCAACCCAATCTTGATTATCTAATTATATGGGGCATCACCACTATAATTTAAGTTTCACCTTCTTAAGTAGTTTATAGTTTATGTTGCCTTGTTTCCAATATTCATTGTGAGAAAGCACATACATAATCACACCCATGAGTTTAAAAGTGTCCCTCATGTTTCCATATGTTATTATAATCTCATATAGCTCATAAACATTAAACTAGCATAATTATAAGTTCAACGCATAACTTTAACCACTAAAGCCACATACAAGCCATAACACCATATATGCATATTCCATACTATTATTCTCACATTATGGGCTCATGCATAATATATAAATGTTAGATCACCATTACTTATCTTTGCCATTTGGCCATAACCATGTCTTACTACAAAATGAAATGTGTACTAGGTATATGGATGTAAATTACTCATTTGACAATATGTTAATAAAAGAGAACTTAGCTCACATATTATGCCTTATACATGTAAAAAATAGCATTTCCATGCTTATATACACATTACAAACACATCAAACCCATAAGAGGTTTCGGCTTTAACATCCTTCCTAAGCACATCATATAAGAAACATCATTTCATCATAAATCTTTGTGCCATTAATCATGACAAAGTCATAATTAACCATCATAATACTTAATTAGACATAAAATATACCAAGATGTTTTACTTTTTATCATGCTAAACATGTAATTCATATATGTGCATAAATACGAAACTTTGATAAATGGCATCTAATCATTATCTACAATTCATTTCAACTCCATATAGCTAGACTTAGCCACCTAAAATTGCTTACACACCCATTCGGCCATCATCATTATAATGCTTGACAGTCAAGGTCTTATGAACAGTACCTTTGGGCCCGAGTAATGTTCCCCATGGTGTGGGTCGTCATTCCGAGCCCGATGACTGGCCTTTTAGTTATAAACTTTGATGGGCCTAAAAATAGGGAAAAATGAATTAAAAAATTTAGCAGAACCAATAAATCATTTTAGGTCAAGAACTACTGTTTACGGAGATAAAATGAGGTCGAGTCGAGATAGCTCTGGGATGTGCCTGGTTGGTCTTGAAAATACCATACCTTAAACCTCAAAAATTCCATTGAATATGATGGAGGAGGAATTATAATTTTCTAAGGTTAATAGATATTTTTTCTGAATATTTTATTCTGATTGTGAATAGTGCCAAAAAGTCAATGATGGAATTTTGACTTGAAAATTTACATGGGGCCTATTCCCACTAACTAAGGATTTTTAAAACTAAAATGGGAATTTTTGGAGACCTAGAGAATATTTGATGAATTTTTGGAATGAAAATGGGCTAAAAATGCACATAAATTATTTTGTGGTCATTTGGCCCAATCTAAGCTATCCAACCCATTCCACATAAGTCATCACACATGTGTATACACCACACATATGACCAAATCGTCTTCCTCCCCATGAAACCCCCTAGGCCGATGCCATAGCTAGTGAAAACCACCATTTTTTAAGCTTTTCTCTCTTATCTCCCTCTCAAATTTCATGAAAAATACATAAAATTAAAGCCTCCATCCATCTTAGATACCAATTCCCTCAAGAAATTGGAGAAAGGAGCTCAATTTTGGGAAATTTCATACTTGGGTGAATAGTGTCAAAAGTAAGTAAAAGCCCACTAATTCCTTGTTTTATTTTTGAGATAGGTAGCCTAGGTAATTCTACGAATCACCATGGTTTTAGAATTTCAATTATAGTTATAGATAATTTTTGAGAATTTTTCTAAGTTAGGAATGTTTATGTTTAGGGCTTAGAAATTCAAGTGAGAGAAACCAAGGCAATCAAGGTCAAAATGGTGGAGAAAAGGGTGTACACACACCCTAGGTATATGGAATAACTCAAACTTATTGTGTCTAGCTTGTATGTTAAGTTTGTTGAGTGTAACCTTGTATGGAAATGTGACATTTTGGGTGTATGCATGTTAATTAGGTAAAATTACATTATAATCATGTATTTGGTATTAAAATAATAGGATTGGTAAATTAAATGGGAAAGAATTACATGTGTAAGTGTGAGGGTGTTATGGCCGATTGTGGTGTTATATGGTGTATGGCATGTGTGTTTAGATATTGGATGCAATTGGTGTGCTAATGGTGTGTGAACCAAGTGTAGAAACCATAAATAAATTGACCTAAAAAAATGGGTACTTAATATGGCATAAAATGTCACTTTATTTGAATGGAAAATGTGACCTAAATTGGGATGTAATCATATACCTATCATTATGATTTTGTGTAGGTTAAGGGTGTGAAAGAATAATGAACAATAGGAGTGGATTGACATAAGTAATGGAAATCATAAGAGGCAAAAATGGCCAAATAAATAGTGTCAGTTATGGAAACTTACTAAATGAATAGTAAAATTTGCGATAATGGCAAAGTTGTAATTACTTGCATAGGTTATGTATGAAATTATAACTTAAGGGTAAAATAAACATAATTATTGGCTAAAATGGTTAATGGCCCATCAGTTAGACACCCACTGGATGGGTTGACCGATTAACTAGGGGATAAAGCAAATACTAGATAGTCGATCCTTCTGGGGCCTACTGCTATGTATTGATTGTGGCAGGTGTAGCCACTGAGGTCTGTGATAAGCTCTGCACTATAGGTTATTGTTGTGGATATTGGGAATGGTCCACAAACAGGTCCCTGAGTATCTACTAGTCTGATATTGAGAGTGGTTTACGGATGGGTCCCTGAGTATCGAACGAGATAGGTGCAGCTACTTAAGCCCTAAAAGTGGCCACTGTATAGGACGCATCTCGCTATCTGGTGTCTTAAAGTATAGTCTATCTAGTATGGGCTTGTAATGAAATGACTGGAACTGACATAACAAGTAAGTAAACTGGATTAAATAAATGAATGGACTCACTTGATGTGTGTAGAACATGACAAGTTGCATGCTTGCATGTTTGGACATAATATGTTTAATTTATTCCACCACTAAGTGTCATATTGTTTCGATGCACAGGTTATAGATGGAGAGTCGACTAGCATCAAACATCGTCAATAGTGTAGCTACTATAGAGTCTGTTGGTACTTTTTGTTTCCTTTGGAATTTTGTATATAGAGAGACACTCATGTATATAGATAGTGTGGCTTATGGGATATATGTCTAAATGAACGTGATCAACTGAATGCTTGTATAGTTTTGTGTGTATTAAAGAATGCCTATTTATGCATGCTTGTGTGTTGATGGGTCTATGATCCTGTGTTTTGAGACATGGATATAATATTGTGATGTTGACTATATTCTAGAGGACCAGAGGCTCCAGAAGGGGAATAAGGTTGGATGTTGAGTTTAGGAGTGTTTTACTTTATAGGTTAATATGGGGTTAGTTACTAGGGTAGCCATTATGCTGCCCAATTTTCCATATTTGTCTGATAGTGCCCGATAGGAGTCTTAATGGACTAAAATAGATAGTAATAAGAGAATAAATAATCAGAATTGGATTAAGGCTAGGATTGGTCAAACTTAGTTATACTTAGATAGAAGTTAAATGAAAAGCCCCTAGGGAAATCCTAAGATGGGTGACCCCAGTGGGAAGTAGCACACCTTGCCTGTTTCAGGTAGAAATGGGTAGGGGTGTGACAAAGAGCCTATGTCAACCTCTATTTCAATTTAGCAAAACTATCTTGACATTGACTACCCCACAGAATTTTTACATTCTTTTTTGATTAGTCCAGTCAAAGGAGTAACAATAATGGAAGTCCTCTAATACGCCCTTTGTAACATCTACTAAGCCTAGAAAATTTCTCATCTTGGTTACATTCCCATAGGGTTTCAATTCCAAAACTGGCTTACCCTTATTAGGGCCAATTCTGACTATCTCTATTGAAACTAAGTAGCCCAAAGAAAAACTTCAGCTGCCCAATTCACAATTATTGGGTTGGGCACGCAACCATCTTTCTTTTAGGGTCTGTATCACAACCCTTAGATGTTGTTCATACTCTTTCTAGTTCCTAGAATACACTAAAAGATCATCTAAGAACACCATTGCCACTGGTCTACATAAAATTAAAAGCTTTGCCCATAGCAATCCATAAAACTACTAAGGCATTAGTGAGCTCCGTTGACATCACTAAGGACTCAAAATGCCCACACTGGTTCCTGAAAGCAATCTTAGTAATATCAGCTTCCCTAAATCCTCAGCTGATAGTATCTAGGTCTTAGATCAACTTTAAAAAGAAAGAAGACTAGCCTCTTTCAAAGATCAAAAAGATTATCCACCAGAACCGGGGATACTGATCCTACACAATCACTTTGTTCAATCACCTTTAAGGTAATGCACAACTCGAGAGACCTATCTTTCTTTCTTGTAGGCAGCTTAAACACTCACTAAGAAATTATATTAGGTCTAACAAAACCCTTATCACATACCTCTTGCAGCTATACTCTCAGTGCTTTTATTTCAACAGATGCCCTCCTTTGAAGAAGAATAGACACTGGAGCAATACCAAGATACACCTCCACTTCAAAATTCAGTTTTCTCTGAAATGATAACCCTGGTAGCTCAATAAGAATATATTAGAGAACTGAGCTTTAATTGATAGGTATCCTAGATCAG